>SEOQ01000641.1:0-16711 GCA_004679275.1 Dentipellis fragilis
CTCACAGATCGCTCCATCTGAATACATACGAGAACTTTCCGAGGTTTGCAGATGACCGGTGACGTCTGTAGGAATTCTCGACCAAGCCACGCTTGACTGCAAACTCCACGTTGACAGACGGAGCATGATGTAGTGAAACTGGTGGCCTGGAAGAAGTCACTTGAAGTGGAGACTATATTGATAGTGTGTGTGTCGGTCGCCACCATGCTGGCAGAAGAGGGCGGCTCAAGGAGTCGAAGACCTTCAGAATCAGAGTCGCACTGCACGGTGCGCGACTGAGTTTCAACTTCCCGGGCGGCCCGGAAGGAGGAGCTGGCGACTAGCTGGCGCCTTTCATCCTTGCTCACTGACTCCAATCGATCCTGGGGCCAACTTTATCTTTGTTGTATGGTTCAGCGCGAAAGCCGAACGAAGTCATTCGAGACCCTGTAGCTTTGCTCCTGACAGCCCTACCACGCACAACATCCCTGGCTCTACCCACTACGGCTATTGGGTCATATGGTCAACTTCCAGCTTGTCGCCACCAGGAAGCAACCAGGAATTTCATGAAACCCTTGTATGATCATCCTCCCCATGCGCTGACGCGGTCTGCCGAGGCATGAATAACGACTATCTGGTTATAGGTGACATCCCCGATAGCCGCAGCAGGGTTGCGACGAAAGTGGGTTCCATCGCCTTCGTCAAGTTCTCACTGACCTACCGGATTGCGCTCTGCTTTAGTCGTGTCACCGGCTTTGCACAGTATCTTTCCTGCGGATACCAAATCCATTGTGGACACACCTTAGAAATTCCGACTTGGCGTCGTCAACGTGAAAGCCACGAGCCCAAGGCGTGCGTACACAAAGGATCCTCGTTTGAGATGAGATCTTGAGAGTTGGCGCATCGATATGAAATCGAGTGTTCTTGTCAAACAGAGAGGCGAATTGCGAGCTCAATGACGCGCAGATGGTCTTAAAGGTAGCTGGACATCGAAGAATGGCGATTCGGGGTACGTGACGTCAGCCAGTACCAAAAAATCGAAATATGCTTTTCAAACTGCTGATTCGACCTCCTTGCTTGTCCTATTCAGGATACAGCTTCTCCAGTGATATGACCTCCCGACCATTGCTGTCTTGAAACGCGACCATGTGGCCGTTATGGTTGTAAACCATGCGAGCGCGGCCGCAATTCAATCCCACATTTCAACTATAAATCCTGACGCGTCTTTACCTATTTGTTGTCTTCTCCCATAACCTCGTCAGCCTTCACGTTCTCAGAATTAAACGAAGACATGCCTTCTGGCTCCGCTCATTCTCCCAAAATCGCTCGGTGGTCTCAAACCTCCCCAGAGGCGAAGCCCAAGCTCGCCATCATCCAGGAATGGTGGTCCAATTGGCCAATCATGCCCGGCAGATCTCACTCGATGCCTTCGTTGAAGCGTTCGTCGGCGTGGCCCGCAACAAATGGGCAGCGCCACTCGAGCAGCTTGTGCAATGCGGGGCACGCTGCCATGGCCTAATTTACCTAGATCAAGAAAGAGTTGCGATGCTCCTAGGTATGATGTTTCCCATGTAGGACATTGAATTCGCTGGCGAAAATCTACTCAGAGTCCTCACATATCTTGAGGACGGCCATCCGAGGCTGTCCGGCATCGACGTGGTCCGGAAGCACGAGGTCGGGAGATACAGAGGAGAAAACGTGTTGCTTCCGATACGAATCGAAGTAACGGACACCAAGCCACGCGCGAAGCATACTTCCACGCAGGCATGGTTCGCAGAAGCCGTGTCCCAGACACCGTACCGCTGTCCGTGAGTTTCAAGCCATTCGCAGTATAACTGGACTCGTTCAACATTTTGTTCCGCTAGGCCAACTGGATACTGTCGCCGAACCGCAAAGAGATGGCTGTCACCGAAGTCCACGACGATCGAGATACGAAGTTCAGGAGGTTGCTCCGGGAGCAGCAGAGTCCAAAATCGGTCGACAACTAGTGTTGTAGAGTACAGTGCTACAAAGAAGTCAAGGTAGTCGAGGATATCGACGATGATACCTTCATGCGGCGTTTGTCAACTCGGCCTGGGACGGAGTCGTGGATAATCACTGGCCTTATGTATCAGCCATAGTCGTGGGCTTTCTAACTGTGCTACCTACATACATACAGTGCTATGAATAAATAAGGATGTCATGAAGTCGAAGTTGGTCACGCCAGCGCTCAGTCATCAGTCTCGTTCACATTCCTCGATGTCATGGCGCCTATCACGCTCCATCTCTTGCCAGACATCCTCCCACCATCCGATCTCTTCCTGAAACAACCCACCACGAATGATTTTCGCATCGTCAATCGCCTCGCGCACCTTTGCCCGCGCATCCTGTAGTGATCCTTCACCCGTAGGGCCCAAAGCCGGATCAAGCGGAAACGGTTTTGGCATCGTGTAGTGCACGACTCGCATTGCCTTGCTCATAAACTGCCACAAGCGCGGGCTGCGGAGCTTGATGACCAAATTTGCGTTGTAGATGTAGGGTAGTTTTACTGTCTCGGCTCCGAAGTATAGGTTGAGGTAAGCTTGCTCTGCCATCCCGAGTGGATATTGTGCACTGTCCATCCGTGCGATCATGTTGTCGAACACCCTCGTCGAGGTCTGCAATGCGAGGATGCCAGCGTTGAAGTCGAGCTTGAAGCCCTTGGGCCATGCGTCCGGCACTGCCGCGAGGCTGAATGGGAGGGCGAAGAGCTCATCAAAACGCTGGCGGACAAGCGTGTCTCCATCCAGATACACGACGCGCTCGATGCCAATTTGATCGAGTGTCCACAGTGCGAGTTTGGTGTACTGGTCGACGAAGCGGTAGAAGACGTCTGCGCCATTATGTGGTGGGGGAATGAATGATACGGGATGAGGTGTCCACCCAACAGCACGGGCGAGGCAGAGGGAGCGAGACGAAATGCGTCCCGGGATGTATAATAGGAGTCGCCGTGGTGAAGGGGTGGAGGGCGACGTGTCGTTGCCGTAATGCTGGGATATGGAATGACCAAGGGTGAGGACCGGAAAGAGGTAAAGTTCATTGTACAGCGATGATACGATGGCAGTGGCGTTGGGATTGGAAGGAGTGACGAGATTATAATCCTCTTTCCTGCGTACAAGTGGTGAGCATGCGTCCAGTAGTGTTACATGCGACGTACAATATTTGATAATCATCCAAAGGTGAAAAGTCGTGATGAACATGGTGCCGCCACCACGCAAATCCAAAGACGACGTTCAGCATAACTGCACATGAGAGCGCACAACGAAGCCATGTAACATGTGAGCGTGCATGGACAGCCCACTGTGGTGGCGTTGACTTCCAGCCATCGCTCGCCAGTGGAAGGTACGGGACATTGTGAGGACGCATGTTGCAGGGGCGTGTTTTGGGCAAGTGCACCGATCAGCTATTAAAGAACATGTAGTCGCCAGCCCTTTGCCGAGTTGCTGCGCAACTAGCACAGTCTTACGTGGCGTACACACCGCCTCGTGGAGGCAGCGGGGAGAGCGCTCCCCGAACTTACATGAATGACCGCAGCAGCAGCCAGACGTCGCTATACTACGTGGCCTTCCAGCGCCAGCGCCTGAGCGCGTCATGGGCCTCGTCTGCGTCTGTCCATAGAACTCAATTAGCAGGCTTTTCTCTCGCAAGTACAAGAAATACGCTTTGGGTATGTTTCCTCGAGCGCCATGTCAATGTTGGATGGACTTTGATCGCCGAGGAGCTTCAGTTAGGCCATGTTGCACGATTCACACTCATCCAAAGAGATCATAGTGGCCCAACAGGGTGGAGAATCCTTGATCGAGTGGATTCTGGCAGGTGGAGCTCGCCAGGCAATAAGCGTGTTTGACAATCAGACCGCCGAGCCGGAGGAGTTGCGAGGTGAGCGTGATGCAGATCGTCTGAATGATCAAGCACACTTCCAACGGCGCATCAGCGGGCACTACTGCGACAGGGGCGGGCCCGTTCGACACCAGGGCTTCCGCGATGTGGCCATAGGCTTATGTTCAGGACCGCTGTAGTGTCACAATGAGCAGCGTCGATACACAGGCATCATCGACCACTTACTGCGGGAAGTTGGGAGTAACCGTCACTAAGAACTGGCACTTGGTCGGAATGGAGTGAGAAAGATACGACTAATGCACTACAGGACCACTCGTGCTGTGGTCACCTTCATCTGTGGCAGTGACTACGACATATGCGACTCGGCATCCAATAGGCACATTGAGAACCTGACACTCGTACTAGACATTAGTCATGCAGCACGGATGGAGCTTCAATAAGAGGATTTGCATAACGATAGATGAAAGGATGCATTACAGAATCTTCACAACCCAACTCGATACTGGTTCCTGCTGCTCGTGCCATCAATAATCTCCATGATCAACCTTTCCATCGCCTGGAAGCGGGTGGCAATTGCGTTCTCCACGACCTGGATCTTGCCTTCTAGAGAGTCAACCGCATCCTCTATGCCCTGCAATCTCTCATGAGTCGAAAACTCC
The DNA here is from genome assembly GCA_004679275.1 of Dentipellis fragilis. NCBI lineage: Eukaryota > Fungi > Basidiomycota > Agaricomycetes > Russulales > Hericiaceae > Dentipellis > Dentipellis fragilis. The sequence goes on from SEOQ01000641.1 coordinate 4,497, forward strand.
GGTGTTTCGATCTGCAGAGGACGAATGAGTACAAGCGGATGTGACCAATTGTGAGCTTGAGACGGTGGGGCCCGTTCGAATAACCACGGCTTCTCCTTCTCGACATCATCATTACAATCCAAGCATAGGAGTGCTGGGCCTATGAATCATGAGTAATATGCAACTGGTTTGAATTCGGGACACAATCACCTTCCTCGCATGCCATGCAGCACCAGAATGGCGGGGATAGAGACTTGCTACACGAGACGCAGATATTTTCGACTGGAAGCCTTGCAGACTTGACCCCGCCAGGCGTAGTTGGAGAAAGAAGCCCCTGCCCATCAAGGGACTGAAGTTGGTCTTGCGCCGCGGAAAGAACAGACCGAGCTTTCGCTCGGACTGATTGATCATAACGAAACGGAATAGGAATCCGCAACAGCATGGCGTTATGCGACAGCGAATGGTGCATCTTGGTTGGTCCTTCAACGAGTATGGCGTTGTCGAAACAGCCCGCACAGAAATCCGCAGAATTGTAGCTGGAGCATTGCAGACACGCCATTCTCGTTGGCTCAATGGGCCATTTATCACAGTTATTACAGCCGGTGCTGTTGATTGGGGAGCATCGTCAGCATGTTTGTAACGCTGAAATCGCGAGAAGGTCTTACGAGTGGAGTATCCGACGTGAACCCATGAATTTGACAATGGCGTTCCAATAACAGAGATCCTGAGGCGCCGTGTTGGCGTGGATATGCCTTAGTTCTGCCTCCTCATCAGGATCAAGGCCGCTGAAGCTTTCGTTCTTGAATTCAAGCTCCATGAAGCGGCGACGTGCGTCTCGACGCTCCCGGATATTCTTCCATGTGAAGACCCTGATCCGGGCGATATACATTGCCGAATCCAGAGCAAACTTCCATAGCGCCAAGGTCTTGTTACTATCAAACTCCTCGTCCGCGGGGCGAAGCAAAATGTAGACGAGGGGCTTCCGCTTCATGAAGAAGAGCTCAGATGCAGTAGCATTGGAAGCTCTGTACTGGCCATGGACCTCATCAAAGGATTCGTTAATGGTACCCTGGTGGAGTTCGTCCAGGAAGACCCCGGATGTATAGGTTTTGGTGAAAGATAGACCATCGTCTTGATCCATCCGGCCTTTGAGCATGAAGTCTCCTAGAATATCCGTCCCCGAGCCAACGAAGCTTCCGTCGGGTTCCGCCAATGAGATCGTAAGTGCGAATGGGTTATCTGGCTCCGACTCTTCGTCCTGGTAAAATCGCCCGCTCCACACCCCTTCGATAGAGTTGATATCAAGTATGCCCACTTCCCTAGTAGGAATAATCATGCTCAGCGGGCTCCGATAAACTGGAAACTCGTCCGTTGCTGGCTTGGAGTCGCAAGCAGATACAGACTTGTCTTCGACGCCACAGGCAGGGGGATCGGCCTCTAAATCAAGCTCGTCGGCATCAGCAGGCTCCAAGGCTTGCGCATCCGCATCTGAGGCAGCATCCGAGTCCGAGTCCGAGTCCGAGTCTGATCCCTGGCCGATTGTGTCGACAATATCTGCGTCTTGTTGCCAGAAGCTATCCTCGAAGGTTGAGTCGTCCAAAACATACCGATACTGCACATTATATTAATACATCAGGCCCATTCATCGTAAGATAAAATAGCTACCATGCCAAAGCAGTATCTTGACATCTGGTCACCGCTGTTAAGATTCTGGAGTTTGAAAATTGCTGCACAGAGTCAGCTTTTGGCAGCGCCATAATTTATATACTCACCATTCAGAGACTCCGCTCGATTAGAGATAGCGGTCCACAACGTCCCGAGAGACTCATCGATTGATGACAGCCGGTCCTTCGGCAGTACGATTCTACTCGCATCTTCGACACCGTACAGGCAATGGTCTAACAGAATGCATAGAATGGGAAGAAAATACTAGTTTTCTGGCGTAAGCTGGTGATCAGAAAAGATTCAAATCCTGACGAACCTTCTCCGGCCGACTCGTGTCCGAGATGAGGCGCAAGGTGCTCTCATCGTCTATGTTGAAGTCAAGCGACTCAAGTACATCCCTTATTCGCTTTTCTTCGCCGACGATGTACGGCTTGAACTTCAGAAACAATGTGTCCGAGTCCCAGTCGAAACTCCGTTCGGTCACGCTATCTTGGATCCCAGACATGATTTGATCCATTCCGGCGATATATGGGGAACACAAGAAATCATTGACGACTTTTCTGTTTGCAATAAGGGTACGCTTGGATGCTTCAAATGTCGCCAAGTGCATCTGGTTGATGCGATGATAGTAGTAGTTGAACGACAGCTCGACACCTGTCAAACCGAAGGAAGTTAGAGAAGACTTCATATGCATGCGCAACATCGCTCTTACCGATTGTATTGTAAGCTATCCAATACGGGAGACTAAGAAGACGGTCAGCTCGGTCTGCGCAGCACGAACATTGTTGAGAACTTACCTCCAACCGTCTGGACGTGCTCTAGTGAATGCGTTGACTTCCGCGATCGTCACGAAAGAGGAAACGTCGTCGTCCAAGGCTTCGATTAATGGTTGAATGCGATTGATGCTGATATACTCGAGCGTCCACTCGTCGGACTCGGTGGCCATCTTCAACGATAGTTGCCCTTCACTAGCAGGCGATGCCATCTTGCGTTGTTCCGTAAAATAGTCATGCATTGCTAGCACCAGATGGCGTGCCTTCACACTCCCTTTCCAGCCCTACATAAGGAAAATGAGCGAGAAATAACAATGTACATATACAAATCACGAAGGACTTACCATTTCCTTCCAGATCGCTCGCATGTCCTACGAAAGAATTAGATAGCTGTGAGGAAAGGTCAGACACGACTCACCTCATCCTCGACCCTCTCGTAGGGACCCGCAAGGACTGCATTAATAATATCATCCCGTGCGTCGAACACAGCGTTCTTCATCTCCTCCGCGATCTGTCGCTGCTGGAGCTCGAATTTCTGGTTGAACGTCCTCGAGTTCTCATCGAGAACCACCTGCACATCTTTGCGCATGTCCTTGCGGAGGTCGCTAACGGTCATCTCTCCGGCGTGGTTCTTCTTGCCAGGCCCATCATCAAGCTCCTTCTGCTTGTAGAGCAGCTGCTCTAGAGCAGCGTTGTCGCCTGCGACCTTCTCCGGTCCTCCCTTGCTTGCTACTAACGCCCCTATCTGACGTTCCTCCGCAGATTGGAAGGTCTTGAACACTGTCGCCATGACCTCATCCATCTTATCGCTCAGCGCGGCGAGCGATTTATTGGCAGCGTTGATGCCGATGCTCGAATACATCGCTAGGTCATCCTGGAGCTTTGCAGAATGGGTTGCAAATTGTTTTGAGATTGCCGCGAACTTCTGCTCCCACTTGGAGCTAGTAAGGATTTTCACTGACGAGAACATCAGTCACAACGCAGGAAAAATAGAAGGAGAATATGCTCACGGACGACACGGTTTTTGTTGTAAGAGTCGCAGACCTTAGAACAATCTTTCATAGAGTCGACCATCGCCGACATACGACCACCCAGTCGTGATTCAATGGTTATCTCGTTCTGCGCTTCTGCACTCGCTTCCGGCTTTGTAAGCCTTTTCAACCTTCCAGCGAACTCGGCTTAGTAAACATAGCAAAAGAGAACGAAGTGGCGCACATAAGGAGAGTCGACATCATGTCCCTCATTTGCACGTTCAGCACCAGCACCTTTCCGTCATTTTCTCGTCGCTTGATAAGGAGATTGACGGCAGTTGTGAAGACCAATACGGCCGCTGCACATGGTCGGTGTCAGTTACATGGCTTCAACGACGACAAGCTCAATATATCACCTCCAACGAACGGATGAAGTTTCGCGACTTCATCGAGCGCAGACACCAAAGCCTTGCTGCTTTGCACGAAATTGCTTGATTCAAGTTTCAGCGTGCTGATAATGGCACTTGCACCTTTTTCAAGGCCTGCGTTGGCGGCGGCTGTGCCCGAGACGGTGCTGATCAGATCTCCTGCGATGGGACGTTAGCGATCGAATTGATGGTATTATTTGCGAACAGTACACGCACCCGACTTGTTCAAAAATCGTTCAGTTTTGGAGATCTTACGCTTCGAGGGGTCACTAGAGTCAATTAGCGCGGCGGCTTCTGTGAGCTTTTGGTCGAGGTGCTGAGGTTTCTTCCGCAGCATCGCGATTGAAGTACCACTCCTGCGAAGTGAGAACAGGTCAGCCTTATTGTGCCTGAAGCAAGATCGAACTCACTGCAAAGTCGTAGAGTAGTTGTGAGGTGCGTTAAGATTGGCCACTTCACCGCAAAGAACAGGGTCCTTGGTTTATAAACGTCGCTTTTCCGCAGACGCCTATGAGCGCCGTGCATTCCTTGACGATGACGCTGTTGCCCGAGCGTTGCCCTTCGGGCTTCTGTGTCATCGCCACGCCCTGCACATGTGGTCTGCGCTCTTTGGCTTTCATGGATGATCTACAAGAGTCGCGTAATCAGATTGAATGGCTGGATCATTTTGNAGGTTGCTTCAGACAAAGATCCTTGATGGGGGAGCGGTGCGCCCGCGCGCCCATGTCTCAATTAAGTTCAGTCCCTGGAAGACAATCTTCGTGAGCGTCCTGATCAAACTGAAATCTTTGCTATAGGAGACGGATGGGCTCACTCAACCCCCGAGTCCTAGATCCTATTGGTGCATTGAGCGACATGCCTCCGACATGGATGGAAACGACAGTCTGCACCGCCTGGCAGCTCATGCATTACAGTACACCGATGCATGCCATACTTTCAGAAAGTAGCAGCCGATGACAAGGATGCGAGGATGAACAGAGGGGATCGCGAAGACGAGAAGAAAAGGCAAGGACGACTGTACAACGGTGCATTTATTTACCAAACGGGGCATCGGCAAATCCCGGACACGCCAGGTTGGTATAGTACAAACCTCAATTTTACAGCACCTCTCGCATGCCTCGAACCAGACAGGAACGATGCGGAAGATGGAGATTTGCGAGTCAAAATAATAGCTACAAAAAGCCTACCTTATGTGGTATCTCTTGCAAGTAGAGTAGCCAGAAATGTGAAGGTAAGCACGTCATCGTCCACTGTCTCCATGAGTTTGATCTGTCCACACTCTCCACCACGGTGACTCTGGGCAGCGTCTGCAATACCACGGCGGGGGTTCTTAAGACACTGCTGGCAAAGAATCCGCGTGTCCGAATCGCTCAGATAGGGCCCGTCGATGCGTCGAATCCCAGCAGCCAGACGTTGTACCTGAACTAGCAACGCCTCAAACGGGGCATTCCGAACTGCAGCTGTGCTCGGCGGCAGCAGCGTCCGGTTGGCCTCGCGGAATAACGCGACAAGCAAGTCCAAGTGCGGCGCGAACGGCTTGTAATCAGCGGCCAGCGGCACCGTATCCGCCACACGGTGCGCGCCAGCATACAATGCCTCCTTGAACGCCCGCACTTCATGCTCACCCTTCGCCAGCACCCACCACGCAAGCGGCGTCGTACTCTCCTCCTCCGTAAATGTATAAGGCACGTCTGCAGCCCACCACAGCGCGAGGGTGAACAGCGCCTCTAGATCATGGCGAAGACGGTGTCGCATTGGCATTTGGAGCGAAGCCTCGTAGCTCAGGAGGTGCCGAGTGCCTGCGAAGGTAGTCAACGGAGCTATGCCATCGGGTTCGGTACGAATAGCCAGGTCGAAGTCGTTCAAGACGACCCAAGGCTGGTCCGCGTGGCGCGGGTCGACCATGATATTGTTCTCGCTGACGTCGCGGTGCAGGATCCCGATTTTATACAGCCTGTATAAACCATAGCTACGGAACATCTGTGAGTCGATATTCAAGGTGGTGGTAAGGGAAAAGGGACGCACTGGTAGCAAGCTCCCTTATGACTCTAATATAGTCTTTAGGTGTGATCCCGCCTAGGATTGGTTCATATTCTGGAAACACAGCAACACGGAACGCCCGATCCGACCAGACAGCGTCCTTCTGCAAAAGCGGTACACAACCTTGTCCACGCTCAGAAACGCGGAAGAACTCGCCCCACGAAAAGCCCTCCGGCATATGTTCGATCCCAGCCCTGTTCGCATCCTGTATGAAGGACCACTCCGTCTCCGACCAGCACGGCACATAAGAGAGCTTGATTACCAGTCTCTCGGGGACATGGTCATCGGCTGTCTCCTGGCGGTTCCACAGGACCGTGTTGTACACAAACGTCCGCCTCCCAACGATCATTGCAGGTTCGGAATGAATCCGGTCCTCTACACAGTATACGCGGCCGTCGTCAAACTTGATGAGAGCACCAGTCAGTGACGGATGCGGGAATCGCGGTATGGATGCTGGCGACTTGCTAGCCGTGATATACGTTTGGATGATCTCAAGGTTCCCCCACTGGCGCTCGGTGAGGCTGCAGAATGCGACGATGATGCTAGCGAAGGTGCCGAAGTTGTCGAGGATGGAGAACTCTTGAGGCGTGTGCACAATGCCGATCGGGTTGAAATACCACAGTTGCATATGCTCACCGCGCAGGACCATGCCAAATGCGTGCTGCCGAGAACCGCGGCTGTATGCTAGGACGTCGCGGGCTTGTTTTGCTATTAGCTGAGCCATGGGAGACGTATCCTTGAAGGCCGGAGGTGCAACTGTATATGTCGTCTCATACACAACAATCTTCTTTCTCTCTGCATCTGACATACTCGATAAAGGGTCTCCAAAACCGGCAGGGCCAGTATTTCTGGTATACATGTACTGAGTGAAACACGATCGTGAGCAGACCGACAGGAAGAGCACCGTGGAGCGGCTGACCATCATAAATTTCTCATACAGCGGACTGAAGAGCCCATCGTCCACCGCGCCCGTGCTAAGGTCTTCATATACCCTAGCATCTGTCATCTCGATCTGTATCGGCAGCAGTACATCTTCTGATCCATAAGTGCCACCGCGATCGAGATTGCGAATCGCATCGACATCCGCCGTCCTGGCTATGGTGCCGCTCTTGAGAAGCTGCTCGCGGACGGCAGGCGGGTCCTGGCTGATAAAGTGAATATCTTCTAAGGGGTACGTCACGCGCAGGAGCCTAGCGGCGTGCTTCTTGATGTCGTTCAGCAGAGTCGCAGCCACCTCGGGAGCGTTGGACGTGTGCGCCAAAAAGCAGTAGTCTCGCAGCTCGCGCTCGACGAAACTGTCTTCCAAGAGCTGCTGGAGCGGGGCCGCCCACATATCGGATGCCACGCCGAGGAACGCTCGAACGAAGGCGTCGAGTGGAATTTCTTTTGCATGGTAGTTCAGTTCCACCTCCATGTCCTCGAGGACACGGGGTCTTTGAGTGAGCATCGGGACGGCAGGTGCTTCGAGCTGAGCGGGATAGAATGCCATGGTTCTGTTGTCTGTAGAGAGGGTGGGAGGGAAAGTGAAGGTGAGAATCGAGCAAGGACACGTTACAATTTATACCTGGGCTTTAACCCAACCACATTGTCAATAAGTGGCCTTGCCACCCAGTCCCATGCCACGACCGATGGCAAGAAAGCCACATCCGCAGTAGCCAAGGCTCTGCATTCTAACTAGCACAAAGACCCCAACGTGGCATTAGCTGTAATTATTACAGGATTAGGCGGCGTCCAAAAGAGTATATCACAAAGTACTGGTCCTGTCCTAGGCACTCGGTCCGGGTATCAGCCTAATTGTCCGTGGACGTTGCATATCCTGACGTGCCAATCTCCGGCGTCCGGCTACCCGCATCCAGATTCGGGCTCGCGGTCAACTGCACGCCATTGAGGTCGCCATTGAGCTTCTCCGGATGGGCCGTCTGGCGCTTGAGCGCGGCGACGACGTCTGGGATAACGTCGATGTGCACGTTCTCGCCCCAGAGGATGTCGAGGTGCTCGTAACCGCGGAGGCGGCGCGTCTCGGTGTGCCGCGGGAGCTCGTGCAGCATCGTGTCGATATCGACGAGGCTGTCGCAGTCGCCGTAGAACAGCACGATGCGTGTCGCGATGTTGTGCGTGGGGAACTTCACGGGGCTGTAGCCCGAGCGTGCCTTGACGCGCATGAAGGGCGTGTACACCTCGTCGTCGTACATGACGAAGCGCGAGTTGCGCATGATCTGGAACCAGTGCACGACAGACTTGGTGCTCGCGAATGAGTAGAGGTGCGCGTACGCGGCGAGCTTCTGGAAAGGGGTGATGTTGTGGGACTTCCAGGAGAAGAGGAAGTCGAGCGCGATGTCGATGACGCGGTTGAAGATAGGTGGATAGAGAATGCTTTGCCACATGACGGCAGAAGAAAGGATGACTTTGCGACCGAAGATGAGGAAAAGGAGAGAAGGGCTGAACGGAGGACGATTAGCACAAGGTAATATTAAGCGGAGTCTTGCTTACGAGGCCTTCATAAGCCCGTCCACGATGGGCGCTGCGAGGCCGGCCGGCTTCATGGAGGGGGCGAGGGCGACAAAGACGTTGACTTTTTGGTTCAGCTGTGGGTGAATGCTGAGCGCAGCAAAGGCTTGTGCAGAACCCTGGCTGAAGCCAACATAACCAACGCTCTCCGTACCGGTTGTCTTGAGGATATACTCGATGGAGTCGGGGATGTCGTGCCACGCAAAGTCATCAATACTGAAGTCCCAGAACTTGTGTTCATTCGGATTGTGGTGTATCGACTTCTTGGAGTACTTGTTACCGCGGTTGTTGCCAAGCCATACATCGAACCCACGCTCAGCGAGGACGAATGGTAGACAACGAGCAGGGTCCGTCAAGCAGACCCAAACTTCGCTGTTCATGAGCAGGCCGTGGTGCAGGTAGACGACAGGTTTGCCAGTCGAGGACCCGGGGTGTGGCATCGGCTCGTTGCGACGCGAAGGAATGCGATGGAGACCGAGGAGATAGCCATCCTTGGTTAGGACGACGTGTTCTTCGTGCTTGTAACCAAAGAGGTTGCAGAGGTCCTCGAAGTCGCAGGCCTTGCGAATGCGATCTGCGAGACGCTTCTTCTTTGAGCGGTCGAGTGGGTGACCGATAAAATATATGAATAAAGAGCGGGAGCGGTCGTAAAACCAGTTGATCACTGGCTTGGGAAGGAAAGCAATGATGACCCGGAGGACGTTCTCGAAGCCGACGAGGATGAAGCCAAGGAGGATCGCGACGTATTCGTGCGAGGAGAGGCGGCTTATAAGAGGAAAGTGAGGCATGCTGGATGGTGAATGAAGTGAAGGGATGGGAGATTTACAAGGGCGATAGGTGGGGTATCATCCCAAGCTTCAAGCGCAGGCGCCTGACGTTGCATCAAAATTATCCCTCTCTGTACCTAACTGGTCCGGCCCCATAGATATGGTAGTCCAAAGACTTTCATCGGCCTGATGGTCTAGTAGTATGATTCCTTCTTCGGGTTGTACCCCGGAACAGTGTTCTGCTGATTGGAGGAGGTCCCGGGTTCAATTCCCGGTCAGGCCCTTTTTGCCACATCTTGGCAAGTACCATCTGTTGATAGTGAGCTTCATCACGGTATGTCGCCCATTCCAACGGCATACTCGTCGGATGAGTAACGCAAGCACGCAGCCCTTTCCCGCATCCTATGATAGGCTCACGCGTCGCTCTGACGCGACAAGAGTCACAAACGCGGCGCGGTCACGGGCGCGGTCACGGTTACATACTCCGAGTCGGACGCGCCTTTCATATTGATCCTCAAAGTTCACGATCGTCTGCCCTCTCTAAATACGACATGGCCGCATTGCCAATTGGAAAAAGAAGGCGAGACGTTCAGATGCGCAAAAGGCAAGCACAAAGAAGCTCGCAATTGCGAAGCAAGCTTGCGAAGAGAGTATGAGGCAGGCGGCAGAAGCAGAAGTAGAGGCAGAAGCGGTACATGCCAGTTCTCAAAACCGCGACATATCCGACTGAACTTGCCTCCACGATGCGCAGAGGCAGCTGCTGTTGATACCGTGTCAGAATTCGTCCGCCCTTGCTTGGACATCGACTTTATCCAGGAGCGAACATGGACCATTGCAGAGCTTGAACTTCAACTCCGTTGGCACAAGCAGCATGACCGGCATATCAAACTCGGCGGTGTCAAAAAGCAGAAGCTGAGAGAGCTACTGGGGGCAGTCAAACGATACAATCAGGTGCATCAAGGGAGGGGATCGGATGTAGGCGGTGGAAAAGAGTTTGTCGTCACCGTGACGGGGGGAGATGGTGTCAAACCGCTCTATGATAGGATGAAACGTTTCTTTCGCCAGGAAATAGGAAGTCACCGAGAGCCTTCGCGGCCAATGGCAACGACTCGGATGTGTGTCGGACGTGAACGTGTGCAGTCCCGAGCACTGAGTGTGCAGCATTGAGTAGGATGGTCCTACAAGATAAAAGACCATGCTTTGGGCGAAGTGTTCAATTTTCTTGCCATCGTGGACTCGGCGAAATGTCGAGGTGTTTGTTCTTCCAGGACATCCACAGGAAATTTCGAATTCTCTCGAGTGCGCTGACTAAGCAGCTGCTTTGACTCAGGCGCTGTGTGCGCTCACCTTCAACCCATCCTCCTCTAGGTGAAGACTATACTTGTTCAGTGCGGGTGGTCGTCGGTATATAACTTGTGAGCTCTGGTGAGTTGATTTTCAATCCGTGTCACCCGTACACTCAATACAGATCGCGGTCTCCTTGATGCATCACAGCTTTGTAGATATAACACCGACTCCGAGTCGGGCAGCTGCGGTCTCGCGTTCTCAGCGCACCTCACTTCACCTGCCATATAAACATCCCCCTTACACTCATTGCTAGGTGACTTGCGAAACCCTCGTACCACTATGACTCTCCCCGCCCATCTGGCGCGTCCTCTGGACGTGCTCATGATCGACAACTTCGACTCATTCACCTGGAACCTCTACCAGCAACTCACCCTGCTCGGCGCAGACGTGACCGTCGTCCGAAACGATGCCATACCCATCGAAGCACTTCCGCAGCTTCAAATCAAGTCGCTCATCATCTCGCCTGGACCCGGACACCCCATCACAGACTCCGGTGCGTCGCGCGACGCGATCAAGTACTTCACTGGAAAGGTGCCAATCCTGGGTGTGTGCATGGGCTTGGAGTGTTTGGTCGACGTTTTTGGAGGGGAGATTAGGTGCGTAGTATCTTCGGAGTATGCCTGGAGAACGACAGCTTGCTGACTTGCTCTGCGGCGCAGCTATGCTGGGGAGATCATGCACGGCAAGTGCAGTCGGATACGACACGATGGTCGTGGCTGCTTCAAGGATGTCCCTCAGGGCTTCAAATCCACGCGGTACCACTCCCTCAGCGCAAACATCAAGACACTCCCAGACGAGCTTGCCATCACGGCCACCACTGAAGAGAGCGGGGTCATCATGGGCGTCCGTCACCGAAAATACACCCTTGAGGCCGTGCAGTACCACCCCGAGAGTGTGTTCTCCGAGACGGGTGATGACATGTTCCGCAACTTCCTCTCGCTTAAAGGCGGTACCTGGGAGGAGAACCCGCAGTCCCGTGTCCTTGATGCTGCGCTCCCGCCTTTTGGGATCGAGGTCCCGAACGGCAAACCCGCAGCAAGCACGTCTAGCATCCCGAGCGTACTCGACAAAATCTACGCACAGCGCCTGAAGGACGTTGAGGCCGCCAAGGCGATGCCCGGGACGACGCCTGCCGACCTCTCCACTCTACTCTCTCTCAATCTCGCGCCACCCCTCGCCTCCGTCGTAGACCGCCTCAAACTGCGAACCCCGGCGCTCATGGCCGAAATCAAACGCGCTAGTCCGTCCAAGGGCCCCATCGCGCTCACCGCAAACGCCGCCCAGCAGGCCCTCTCGTACGCCCTCGCCGGCGCGTCCGTCATCTCGGTCCTCACCGAGCCGACCTGGTTCAAAGGCTCGCTCCTCGACATGCGCCTGGCGCGACAGGCGATCGACAGCCTCCCGCAGCGCCCCGCGATCCTCCGCAAGGACTTCGTGCTCGACGAGTACCAGATTGCCGAGGCACGGCTGCACGGCGCAGACACGGTCCTACTCATCGTCGCAATGCTCCCGCTCGTGCGCCTGCAGGCACTCTACGCATACTCCCTCTCCCTCGGAATGGAACCGCTCGTCGAGGTCAACAACGCGCGTGAGATGGAGGCCGCGCTTGCGCTCGGCGCCAAGGTCATCGGCGTGAACAACCGCAACCTGCACGACTTCCAGGTGGATATGGGCACGACCTCGCGGCTCGCCGACATGGTCGCGGGGCGTGACGTCACGCTTTGCGCGCTGAGCGGC
>SEOQ01000642.1:0-16692 GCA_004679275.1 Dentipellis fragilis
TCTGGCCGTCAGGGACCTCGGCGCGCCATGGACTGACCCATCGAAGTCGATCAGGTGCTTCTCGGCAGACCCGACCGCCGTTTCCTTGCCTGGTGCCGAAAGCTGAGAGTTGGAAGCTCCTGCTTCCCCTGTGCCCTCATCGACTGGGTTGTTGGCGGGAGGCGGGGTATCATCGAGCAACTCCTTCGACAGTTGGAGGGGAGAGAATCCTTCGGGCACCTCGAAGATGCCTTGTAGACCCCCGGCCTTCCTGAGCGCATCTTGGAAAGGCGAGAGCTCCAGCGCGTCGGGCGTACCGTCTGCAGGAGGCTTGGCCGCGGCAATCTTGCTGGCCACGAGCGGAGTAGTGCTCGGCTGCGCGACACTCGGTGCACTAACACAAGTTGTCTGGCTAGACTGGAGCCGCACGTGAGATTCCACCTCGCTCTCGTACCCATAGACTGTAGTCTGTGACCTTGCGAATGCCGATGCATTAGGAAGATGGCCGATAGAAGACTGGTTGGCAGGAGATCGCTCGACATGGGATTGAACGGCGGTCGTTGGCTCAGCAGCCTGTTGCTCGGTGACCTGTTTCCCGGCGGTCACTTGCACGGGGTTCACTTGCTCGGCGTTCGCTTGCTCGGTGTTTTGCTTCTTGGCGGTCTGCCTCTCGGCGGCGTGCTCTTCGCTATTCTGCTGGCTCGCGTTCGAAAGCCCAGTGTTCAATTCGCCCGCGCTCGGTGGATACAGTTCCTGCTGGTTGCTGTGCCATTGCGCTGCGTTGCCGAACAGTCTGGAGGTGGGCTGCTTCGAGTGGGCCCAGAGAGACTGACCGATGGGACAGCGCTCGTCGGGATGTATGACAGGCGCGTTCTGGACTTTCTCAGGAATCTTACTGTTCCAGCGGCAGCTGGGGAGCGAAAGAGGGCTCAGAGGGAGGGGGCTTCGAGAGACGGGGCTTCGAGAGACGGGTTTCAAGATGGGAGTGGTCGGGCGAGATGTGTGCGACCTATGTCATGAGCATGTCAGTACTATAGCGAGAAGTAACTGGAGTACATTTCATTACCTTGGAAATTCACCCTCGAAATCAGTATCGCCGTCGGTAGATTCACCGTCGGACTCAGGTGCACGGAATACGTTCCTCCGGGGGGTGGCTTTCGGCTTTGCTGAGGACGACTTTAGCGTTGCCTCGATATCTGTAGTTCGTTAAATGACAACGTTCAGAATCGATGCCGTTCCTATCCATGTTGAACATACCGTTGACAAGAGTCTCGTCCGGGTCGATGGTTTCAGTATGCTCGGTCTTGTTGCAACCCGTCTCAAACGCGCCGACGACGATAGGATCGTCATCCGGCAGTGTGTCTTCATGCTCCGGCTCCGCCGAGGACGATGGTCTAGTGTCGTATGAACAGAATAACATGTTTGCCATCAGTACGACGCGCCTGAGCGCATCGTACAGATAAATGGCAAGCCTGAGAGGAGTGCCGATGGTTCTCATCGTCAGGTCATACTTAAATGCGCTGGCTGTGACGATGATGCAGAGTAGGGTGGCGACAATGTTGAGGGTGTAGATGTCGAGGGAGAAATCGAGGGCAATGAGGATGAAGAGGCTGGGCCACGGCGGCAGGAAGCCAGGGAACACCAGTCCAAGGCCATACAGAGTCCAGACCAGTGAAAGATGAGGCATCGCTTCCAGAACGGAGTTGGCATAAAAGAAGTCCATGCCAGTAAAGCGCGGACAGTGGGGGTGACAGGACGAGGGTGTTCAAGAGATGACTTATGAAGAACCGCTGGGGGTTCTAGCTGACCCAATTATAGCACAGACAAGGTGTGCATATGCGGTACTGGATGGGCCACACGGGGGAGAAACTGTATTTGGTGTGGCGTCGCAACAAGTGTGTCTGGTAAGGAGACTTGTCGTTGGAGGAATTGCACGAGCTTCTTGTCGAGCTGTTGTGAGAAGCAGGCACAAGTTCAGTACGACSTCGATTGAGAAAGTAGGGAGGTCAAAACAACAATAATAATCAACGAGAAACGACATTGCAGGAAGAAAACACTCGTCGGGCACCACGCATGAAGCAAAGGATATACGACAAGAGTGGGCCACGTACAGTCAATCAAGAGCAAGCCGTCACTCGCGATTGAGATTGTGGAGGTAGCTGGATAGAGACGAGGCGATGTTGGGGAGCACGACGAAGGGGCCACAAATGTGTGAGCGACCTTGATCGCAGGAGAGATGTTCTGAGGTAGAAGGCAAATTCAAGAACGGAGGAAAGGGCGTGATTAAGTGGTGCCTTGTAATACGGGCGCTAATAGGCAATGCCCTTGTATTATTTAGGGCATAACGACAGGCTTTGTCTGCCTTGTTCTTCTAAATTCTTCCCCTGGACGTTGATGGCCGGGCCTGCTTCAGGGTAGGAATCATCAGGAGACCAGAGTCCAATTGTTATCACAAAGTGGAAATCAGGAATCTTCCGATCCGCTGTACGTGCTTATTATGTTGCTAGCATACATACATCAACGTACGCCCGCGTACTCCATTCTTGATGAGGAGGATTTGCCGGCGTTATGACGACTGTGAATTGCAACGGTGCACAAGAGCGTACCTGTAGGATACGGGATGAAGACAAAAGGATGTTGGGCTGGTAAGTGCGGAGAAACTCATCGGCAAGGAGGTGAGGGGAAAGTTGGAAGCGCTGGTAGGTCGCGTGATTTGCGCCCATCGGCAAAGAAGATTAGAGGCTAGATTACATATGAAGGGCCGTACCGGACAAGAATCAACAGGCTGTGGAGAGTGCTTGAAGTCTCGAGTGCTGGGACTGGTGATCATGCATACGCATCACAGACCCCGTGTGGACTCTTGTGTTCCCGCGTGAACACGCGAATCCACGCGTGGCCAGTATTTCATGTATAACCCCATGTGTCCAGCCCGAAACATGGCATTTGCACCATGTACATATTTCCGCGGTCATCCAGGGCAGCATGTGAGAACACGCATCTCACTTGCCGTGTTCACGCCGTACCATGGTCCCGCGGCGATGCGACGCATGCGTTCGCCGACGTTGACTTTGCTATCCACAGGGTGTCAAGATATCGTCTGAGCTTGCTGTTCGTCAGCCACTCAGAGTATAGCCAGAGATTCCGTATCACTCACTCTTACTCCACTCTCATCCACAGAATCGTCGACAGCTATGCCATCCATGAGTCTAAGACTATCTAACGTTAGTCGTGACTGCGTATGAGAATCGCACTGAGCGCAGAGGTATCACCACATCCGACGTGATTTGGCCGTTCGACATGTCACTGGATTATCGCCGCAGTCATCGATTAATCTGTGTATATTCTGGGAGGCGGATCAGCTAGGCAGGACATACGGGGGTTCCGGGGTGCGAGACATGAGGTTGACTCGCGCTAGCGGCACGGCGACTTGCGACAGGTTTGCGGCAGGGGTTTTCAGTAAAAATAGCGTGCCCGGTGACGAGCAATCGACTCAGCTGCAGAAGCCTATTTAAGCGATAAGTTAAAAATAGACATATTTATACAGCTTACGTCTATACCGACGTCTCGAGGCTGAGGCGCGGAAACTTGAAGGCGGTCGCGAGCCTTGCCCAAGCGGATCCGAGGATTATGGCTGGATTTCCCGGAGATATACTTAGCTACGGGCACAGTCGCATCTTCCGAGCCTTGCGCAGAGAAGCAAACTGAGTAGGGGCAGACCTGTTACCTTTGAATGGTCAAACATTAGGACAGGATAAAGATCAATGAGGATGTACCAGCGCGAGGTAAAGGCCAGCATGGGCGCAACCTATTTTCATCAATTCGCAGGGATCCAAGAAAAAGAGACCTGTAACGAAACTTCAAGTCAGAAATATGTTCCAGTGCGTGAGATACGTGTCATCTACGGCGTTAAAAATGCAAGCGCTGAGAGTCATGATGCCGATCCGGCTAGGTAACCAAGACCTTCGGTCGTATACGAAAGAGCGCGTGCAGGACGAAGCTCGTTCCAAGAGACACGACGGCCTCGAGACCCCGAGAAATGTCACTACGGCTAGACCTCTCGAACATGATGCATAACACGCTGAGCTGAACTGGGCGGTGAAGACGTCAACGATGCAGCCTGTAACGTGTTTGAGCTGGTGACAACGAGTAGATTACAAGACAGACGGCGACGAAAGAGAAAATGAAGTACTCACGAATAAACCAGAGAATCAGCGACCCATCGAGCCTGAGGAAGCTGCGAAACAAGTAGACGTGCAGCATGGACGACGCGACGATAAAGCGAGCCTGTCTGCCAACAACTGCCAAAATTTGGAGCAGTGATGCTGTGATCTTTGAGAGAGCTTGCCTTGGCGGATATTGTGTGTTCCACTGAAAGGATTCGGCTGCATGAAGATGACCAGAATGCTGTCGCCATTGCTAGATATGTGAAGGCCTCGCCGAGTCGAGTAGTCGTTTGGCATTCCAAAAAGGCACCGAAAATGCTTCAAATTCGTTTTGGTGCAATCGGCTGCGTCCGTATTCCCAGTAAAGAGCATTTATGGAGCCTGAAATCTGCCCTCGGTGAAGCTTGAAGAACCGGATGAGTGCCCGAGGCAGCCTGAGGAGCATGAGTGGTCAGCACGTGCCACGTGGTGCTGAGCTTGAAAATTTAACGCTAGTCCCGGGACGTTGGTGAGCAACAGTTGGACACGTTTACTCTTCTTCCTCAAGCCATACTAGCTACTTGCAATTGCAGATGGCATCGCACAAGTACTCTTTGAGATACCACTACGGAATGAGATCTCGTGAATTTCGAAGTCTTATATCTTGTGCGCAAGATGTGTAGCTCCAGATTGGTGAGTGTGTCATATTATTTTACGGATCCAACAATCCCCTTCACGATCACATGGCGAACGAGCGCTCGCAATAACCGTCATGCGGTCGATGCTGCAGTTTGGCTGTACCGACTTTTGTTTCGCTGAGCTCGTCCTAAAGTATCATGGCCACAGAATAGTAACACTGGGCGCAGGGTTTTCCAGTTTTTGAAGCGACAGCAGCGGAACTCGAGGCCGCCAGAGACGGAAAGGAAATCGATGCCCATACGCGTCATCTCGTTTCGGAAGGTCTCCTGGGCGGTGTGGCAGTGCCTTCAATGAGGGGATGCCAGGCCGTACGCCAACCACGAACGAGACGAACCGAGTCGCCGCGAGCTGGATGTCCGCATTGTCTGAGCGTAAGAATAGTATGTTCGTAGCACCGTTATGTGCACTTAGTACGCCGGGCTTACTGGCATTCTCCTGTTTTTAGATACAGCTCACAAAGCGTTTGCTCGGGAGGGCGGTTATTTATAGATTGGATTGACGCCGGCGGCAGAAGGCGGCTCGGATTATGAGCATTCGCAGGAGATGGGAAAATTTTGCACTTTACAGGCATGTAGCGCTTTCCATTCAGTTTGGAGCATTGGGCGATGGGAAGGATGTCCGTGACGCTGATGATATTTAGTGAGAAAAGTATAAATGGGAGGCGGCTGTGGCAAGCCTATGGTTCATCAAGGTTGCAGCACTCCCCCGTCCTCTTTTCCCCTCACATTCATTTACTCCGTCCGACGGGCCGTGATACACGTGCCCAACACGCCCGATACGCTATTTACGGCGTCGACTTGCTTTCTCTCTTCTTCCGGCGTTCTCCCTTGGTTCCACTTTGACAACGACTTTCCCCATGTTCGTTTCGTCGCTACTCGCCCTCGGGCTAGTAGCCTTCCCTTCCGCACTTGCGCAGAAGGCTGGCACGTATGTGGAGGTGGGAGATACCCTCGTTAGCGCCATGATGGTACGTCGTTCTCCCCTAGACCCCACTCCCGTGTCATTCACGAGCGCCTGCGCCGCGACTCGAACAGATGTTCCTCGGGAATGACCAGAAAGTCTACATTCTCGACAAGACCGAAGGAAACGCGCAGCAAGTCAACGGTCACCCTGCATGGGCAGCGATCTGGTACGAATACCTTCATTCGCAAGTCTGCATGCTCAGCGCTTCGTGACTGACACGCGTCGACAGGGATCTCAAGAGCAACCAGGCGACGGCCATGGACATGCAGACCAACCCATTCTGTGCTGCAGGCATGCATCTACCGAACGGATCTTTTGCGACGTTCGGAGGAAACGGCGCTATCACTATCGGCGGCGACACGGGCTCTGAAAAGTACCCTGGCAACAACTTTTCCGCCATCTTCGATCAGACATACCAAGACTACGACGGCAGAAAGGCCATCCGCATCATCGACCCTTGCGAGGGCGATGTCTCGCAGGCGAACTGTGCATGGTACGATTCGCCTAACGGACTCCAGATGGCGAAGAACCGTTGGTACCCAGGCATCGAGCCTCTTGCTGACGGCAGCGTTGTGCTCATCGGCGGTTTCACCTCGGGAGGCTACATTAACAGGAATACGGTCACCCCCATCTACGATCCCTTGTACGAGGGTGGTGCTGCTGAGCCTACCTTTGAGTTTTACCCGTCGCGAGGCGGCGAACCCCAGGTCATGCAGTTCATGGGTCAGACGGCCGGCTTGAACGCTTACGCCCACACCTACCTTCTCCCCTCGGGGAAGATGCTTGTTCAGGCCAACATCTCGACGAGTGAGTTCTGTTTCTGATACACGCACGCGGATGAACTGACGCCCATTGACAGTCATTTGGGACTATAACAACAATATCGAGACACCGCTTCCCCCTATGCCCAAGAACGTCGTCCGTGTCTATCCTGCTTCTGGGGCTGTCGCTATGCTCCCCTTGACGCCGGCCAACAACTACACGCCGACTGTCCTCTTCTGCGGTGGTACCGACATGCCCGACGAGGCTTGGGGTAACTACTCCAACCCCGTCATCGACACCTTCAACTACCCCGCCTCTCCCGACTGCCAGCGTCTCACTCCCGAACCTACGGACGGCTCGCAGCCCGCGTACGAGCAGGACGATGATATGTCTGTTGGCCGTACTATGGGCCAATTCATTGCTCTTCCCGATGGTACTATGCTTGTCCTCAACGGTGGCGCGAACGGTACTGCCGGATACGCTACCAACACCGGCCAGACCCTGTCTTACAGCGAGATGCCTTACGGTATGTCTCTTGCTGCCGCCCCTGTGACCCAGCCCGCTATCTACAACCCGAACGCTGCCAAGGGCAGCCGCTGGTCGTCCGCGGGTCTTGGCTCCTCGAACGTTCCCCGTCTCTACCATTCTTCCGCCATTCTCCTTCCCGACGCTTCGGTCTTCGTTGCTGGATCCAACCCGAACGTGACGTCAACCTTACCACATATTTCCCCACCACCTACAAGGCCGAGATCTTCTATCCCCCTTACTTCAACTCGACCAACCGTCCCCAGCCGCAGAACGTCCCGACGAAGCTGACGTACGGTGGTAACCCCTTCGACATCACCGTCCCTGCCTCTTCTTACTCTGGCTCTGCTAACGACGCTGCCGCGAAGACTACCGTCTTCCTCATGCGCGGTGGCTTCACCACCCACGCTCTCAACATGGGTCAGCGTTCGATGCAGCTCAACAACACCTACACGGTCAACAAGGATGGCAGCATCGTGCTCCACGTCGCGCAGCTTCCCCCGAACCCGAACTTGTTCCAGCCCGGACCCGGTATGCTCTTCGTCACCATCGACGCATCCCCAGCAACGCGACCATGGTCACCATCGGTAACGGCCAGATCGGCRCCCAGCCCACCTCTGCTGCGAGCGTCCTCCCYCCGAGCGTGCGCGTCGACAGCGCGAGCGGCACTGGCAGCAACAACAGCAACCAGAACAGCTCGGGCAACAGCAACAGCCAGAGCAGCGGCGCGTCGCACACAGGGCCGATCATTGGCGGAGTTGTGGCCGCTATTGCGGCCGTGGGCATTCTCGGTGCGGTTTTCGGTATTTGTCTCGCGCGGAGACGTCGGGCTGCTGCCGCACGAGCTGGGCCCTCTTCGACGTACCCGATGAGCAGCACCAACCTCGGCGGTGGCGGTGCGGCGGTTTCCGGCGCGGGGCGCGGTATGCGCAGTTCTGACTCGAGTGCTTTTGTTCCCCTGCAGGGTAATATGAGCACCGCGAGCCTCAATTCGCCGTACCACGACGAGTTCGAAGGCGCGAGGGGGAGTGGGCAACTTGGGAGGAGTGGCGAGTTCGATCCGTATTATGAGAACGCACCGAGGATGAGCACGAGTGCAGGGCCGCCGCGGTATTGATGAAGACGACGACGATGGAGTAGGATGGATTTGGATTGTGATCGTTTGTCTCTTTCTTTTCTTTCTTTTCTTCAAATGTCGCTGTGGCCCCCACCCGGGCTGCCGCCGCGTTTGCGCCGTCCTCTCTCATCTTCATCCACGCGACCCTCTGCTCCCCAATTGTGTTTTATACCCTCTTTCGTCTCGTATTCCCCCCGCCTCTGTTTCCCCGTTACGAACTGCCCACGCCCGTGTTTCCTGTTCCTGTTCCCTGCCCTCGTTCTTGCCTGGATACGCGCACATCTGTCTTTGTTCCATACATCTCGGACTCTGGTCGTGCACTCCCCCTACCCCATCCCCTACCCCCGCCCCTCCCTGTCTCCGTATCCGCATCCCTTTTCCCATTCTTCATCGCCGCGCAGGGACCCCGTGTTTATAGTAGCGACCGATTGGACTGCAGACTTACAGTAGTAGATACATACATCGTGAATTACGCACACACTCGTTAACTCTCTCTCGTCACCTCACCTCACCTCACTCATGATGCACCTTGGACCTTAATTGCGCGGGATTGGATTTGTCTCGGTTCGTTCGTCGGTTTTCGGTGATATGTTTTGCTATACATCGATATCGTCTTGACTCTTGACTCTGGACTTCGGACTCGGATCTTTGACTTTGACTCTCGAGCGTGCGCGTTGTTCGTTGTTCGATGGCCGGGTGTGTGCGTGGCGTGCTACGTGTTGTGTTGTGTGGGTATGTTGGGACTGGCGTACTTTCATGTGGGACTACGACTACTACTTCTGCGAGTTTACATATCATTGCTTTTTCTTGACTTCGCTGGCGGTGGTCTTGAGTGAAACGTTGACCGTTAGAAACTTCGTGAGCTCAAGTTCAAACTTTTGTGTTGTCGCCTCACGCGTCGCGTCGGGCCTTCGCTGAGAGGCCGCGGCGGCACTAGTGAGCGAGCGCGTCTCTTGCTTCTCGCCACCACCCGCAGCATGTTACGCGGATGTATGCGCGCTCAAACCATGCACCGTGCATCATGTATCAGCGCTCAGGCTTCTAGGATATACCCGATGGGTTACATTCAAGTTCTCGACTCAGGCAACGACTCCGGATCCGGTATGCATATACACGCCCGTACGCACGTCTTCAGTACGTCAAGCTCGCGATGAACATACCAGTGGTTGGACTGTTTCATGATTCAATATTCACCTCGTGCCTCCCTGCCAGTATCTCCTGCGTCCTCGTCGATATCGCTGTGACCAGCAGCTAGCTGCCGTAATTCCGACTCCAGCTGAAGTCGTCTTGCCTGCTACGGACGTACGGACGTACGGCGTTGCCTGCTGCCGCTGCCTGGACAGTCCTGATCCTGATCCCAGAAATGGTCCTGTATTACATCCGCACCACGCTGGACGAGTTTTGGAGGGAGTCCTTTCCACCGACATGGCCGATTCTAGGAGCACGCAAGTCTAACACGCCCCATGCTAGTGCAGGGATCCACGAGCCGACCGTGGACCTCGCAGACAAGCTGCATTCTATCGGTGACTTCGACGCTGTGCCGTGGCAGGCGTCGCCAGACAATGCTCGGGTCGTCGACTACTACTCGCCGATCGTAAGTAATGACACACCTCCTGAACGTCTAGATGCTCATGCAATCGTGTCGTTGTCATCGAAGTGTCGCGTCGTGAATCGCATGTTCCACGAGGTCGGGCTGCACGAATATGCTCTCATATGCATGGCTACTGGCCGCGCTAGCGAGAACGGCCCGGACCCGGACGACTGCACGGGGCCCGACCTGGCATTGTACCGCGCCCAAAATGAAAGCGCATATATGCCTCTCTCCGACGGCGCGCTTCCCATGGCCACGGACGACGAGCCGCAAAACCCGGACCGAGGACCAGGGCACCCAACATCCGAGTACGACGCGCGCACCGCGTGGGCCTGGATGCTCTCGCTCGTCACCGTCACCGCCGACCGCGCCAGCGAGCCCTTCGCGCAATTCTGCACCTCCAAGCTAGCACTCGAAGTGAACGAGAACGAGTCCTCACCCGCGCGCAGGGAGATGCTGCGCTGCGCGGCCGAGGTCCAGCTGCGCCAGCACCGCGTGTTCGTGCTCGGCGCATGCATCCACCGGCGCCATGTGCGGTTTGTGCGGTGGGACCGCGCTGGGGTGCTCGTGTCGGATCCTGTGGATTATGTCGATGACCCGGAGATGTTGTTGCGGTTCTTTTGGTGCATTGCGCTGGCGGATAGGTGGATGCGCTGGGTATGATGAGACGGCTGTGCTGGCTGAGAGGGCGGATGTCGACTTGCTTGTGGCTCTTCGGGCTGGTATGGATGTCGACATGGACGAGCAGAGTGCGACGGAATCGGGACTGGGACTGGGTCCGGAACTGGGTCCGGATGCTGCGATGCGCGGGGCCCAGAAGACGGGGGCGATGTGGCAACGACGGTACCTCGACGAGGTCCTCGATAATCAGCAGTCATACCCGATCTACAAGGTAAGCAAGTCTACAGATTCGCCACCAATCACTCGAGACTGAGGACGAGCTGCTTGCAGATCACTTGCGATGATGCGCCAGGCTGTGACGTTCCAGACATACCAAACCGGACGTTCACCTATCTCATAGGAAAACACACCGCGGGAACGATCTCTCCGACGGGTCGCTGCACGAAAGGATATGTCGCCCTCGACGTCGACCGCAACTCTCTCGTCTTCGTGAAGGGCTTTTGGTGCTCTCGCGCACCGGGCGTCCGACGCGAGCTGGAGATCTACAAAGTGCTAAAAGACAAAGGCGTCGAGCATGTCGCGACGGCGTTGGCTGGGGGCGATGTTGGCGGACACGAAGGCCAGCTCACGATAACGCAGGACTTCATTGAAGACCAGAGCAAAAGTCCGAGTCGAGCGGCGCGGTTTCACTACCGTGTTGTCCTGCAGCAGGTGGGCCGTCCGCTGGAGACGTATGAAAGTCAACACGTGCTCTTGACTTGTGTTTTCGATGCTTTCAGAGGCGAGTCCGCCGATCACTCAGGCTGGAACTTTTTCTCTGACGTTGCATACTGTTTTACACTTAGGCCATTACGAAGCATGGACGAAGGCGGAGATTCTGCACCGCGACGTTAGTGATAACAAAATCTTGATCGATGTGCGCACTGGCAGAGGCTTCTTGAATGACTGGGATCTATGCAAGTTCAAGAGCGAGCTC
The DNA here is from genome assembly GCA_004679275.1 of Dentipellis fragilis. NCBI lineage: Eukaryota > Fungi > Basidiomycota > Agaricomycetes > Russulales > Hericiaceae > Dentipellis > Dentipellis fragilis. The sequence continues at coordinate 11,376 of SEOQ01000642.1, forward strand.
CAAGAGGGCGCCACGCAATATGACGAGCGTGTCGTGAGTCTACGTATCTGCACATGCTGGTATACCCGTACTGATCACTATTGTTCAGGATACATGGATGTACATGTCGTCGTCTCTACTCCATTTCCCGAAGAAACCAAATCAGCTATCCGACGACCTCGAATCCTTCGTCCGCATATTGACTACCATGGGTTTCCGGTTCCATCTGCACGACCTGTCAGCAACGACGGATGACACAGATGGTAACGATAATCAACACTAAAACGATGCATCGAAATGCGGATCTCGCATCGCACTTGGATGTTACTTACCTGAAGACATTCGCTACGCAAGATGGGTACAGCATTGGCAGCAAGGAGAAATGTGGAAATCTCCGCATAGGGACGCCTGACGTAACTTTCCACCACAGAAGTCTCCCCCTCGCCAAAATCATCGCGGAGCTCTACCCAATATTCCGTCCTTTCTACGAGGCACTAGATGTCGGAGAATACAATGCCCTATATAGCCCACACATCCGCACACTTCGACTCGCAGCGGCACCTCTGTCGAGGGGTGAGTTAATGAGAACCATCTTTCAAAATCCTGCGCCAGACGACTCGGACACACCTCAGCCGTCATCAGCGCCTCCATGCCCGCCCACGCCACCGCTGCCGAGGGGTCTACCTTTCGATCTCAAGGATATGAACCACGAACACCTCATGCCCGCCTGGAGGATGTTGTCGGGCATGATGGAATGGCCTCCAGCAAGCGAAAAGACCGTTGACCAGTTCAAGGGTCTTCAGGCCGCTCCCGGCCCATATCTCCCGGGCGTCAGCAGATATTATAGTCAACGCCGATCGCTGTTGTTCAAACTAACAAGGCTGCCTACTAGTCGCGAACAGACTGTCGATTCGCTTAATGACGAGTAGTTGTTGAGTCCAATGGGTCTGATCTGACTGGTTTGTAGCAATAGATCAAACGGCAGAAGGTCCGGATCATCTTGGTTTGATGAACGTGATACAAGAGGCCTCCCTCGGTTCCGGAGGTTCAAACATTCAGGTCTATCAATTTGGAGCTTAGCTAGCGTCTGCGAAAAAGCAAGCGTGTTACGCGAGCTTCAGTCTTCTGGTTGCGCATTGATCAACGCGACGCTATACCTTATTCATTGCAGACCCAAGACAGCGGCAGACGGCTTGCGCACACTGTACTTACAATCGTAGTAGATCCACACAAAAATACAGTGGTCAATAATGATATACATGATAGAGACAGGAACGAATATGATCTCGAACACATATCAATGCGAACAATGAATAAAGTGATACAAATGAGGCAGCGAGACAGCGTCTCATACTCGAGTCGACCGCGCAACGGCCTCCAACCACACCAGGTCCCTGTGCGACAGCAACCGCTTCCATTCCCTCCCAATCTCATGGTTCCCATCTATCACCCTCGCCACGCTCGTCGCGTGCTCCGCGACCACCGACGCGAGGAAACACACCGCGATTGCGACCGCCTCCTTCTGCAAGCCCTGCGCACAAGCAATGAACACCGCAGGCTCCCGTCGATCCCCGCTCTTCTCCTCTTTCCCACTAGTCTCCCCTTCCTCTGGCGGATCCGGCAGCGCATCCAACACAAACTGCCGCGCCGCGCACAGTTGCTCCAGCGTCAGCTGCACGTGGTCGCCCGGTATCCTCATCCTCGGCGGAACCTCAAGCCTCAGCCTCTCCGCCTGGAGCTTCGTGTCGGTCCCACTCTCAATGGGGCCGTAGGGCCGGGGTCCAGTGAACGCGAGTTCGATGGTATGCGTGATCTCGCGCGTCTTCCACTCGCCGCTCCACTTGGGTCCGTCCAGCCAGAGGAACGAAGGCGGCGGGAGGTCAGGAGTCGTGAAGCCGACGTACAGGCCCGGTGCGAATTCGGCCCACTGCCTTTCATCGCGGGCCTGGTTGCTTTCGATTACTTGACGGACCTTCTTTTGGAACGAGAGTGCACTGGAGGGTGCGGAAGAACCGTTGTTTGCCCAGGGGTTCGTGAAGTTGACGCCGGCGCTCTGAGCGCTTTGACCCCATGGGGCGGGAGAGGCGGTCTTGGCGCCGGCAAGCGCATTGTCCCATAGGTGGCGAGGGATGGTCTGGCCGGTGGCAGGAGCCGGAGATGCAATCTGTAGCTTCGCAAAGAGTACGCTGAGGGCCTCGCGAGGGATGCCGGTAAGAGCTGTGTCTGAGTTGCCGGGCCGAGGGAATGGAACGCTGTTCTTTGCGGCGATTGCATTGGACGGCAAGCGCTTCATCCCACCGTCCGTGGTGGTTTGGCTTGGGAGAGTCCGCGCCACGAGTGCAAGAGGTGAAAGCGGTTTCGGAATCGAGATGTCGGGGGGTGTCGCTGCCGGGAGGGTGGATGTCGAAGATGCAGGGGAGGGTGAAGCCGGAATACGCTTGGTCTCCGTTGGAGTGGGTGCCATCTTCTGCTCCTTGAAGGAAATGGCAATAGAATGAGATAAACGAGAGATGAGTTGGGGGTATCGTAAACCCAACCGATGCGAAGCGCAGGAGGAGAAGTTCGAAGGAGGGCCTGTTTATATAGTGTAGGCGGGGGTTGCCTGAAATGGACGTCCACAATGAATGCCTCGAGGATGGAACGAAGATCTGGACACAGCATTGAATGTGGCCGCGTCTTTTGTACGCCAGACGCGACAATAGGTGGCATGAGTTAGCGGGCCACGAGCAGCGCCTGGTCGGAAATCCGATCGCCGATCTGAAGGTCTGACTATTAGTAGCTTTGTGGCAGGGACAACCGAGACATAAGCCTGGGGGACAATGAAGAACGTACTCGGCAGCCCATCAAAGGGCCGTTGGCCATCCTATTGTGCCCTGTATGTTTGGTGACATGTGCCACTTCTCAACAAAGTCGGAACACGTTACATACCTGACTTCGATCTTTCCTTCGACGCAGGCTTCTTCACTTGAAGACAGTGGCTGTAATAGGTCAATTGGGCACCATCGTTGATACAACGAGTGATGTTAGTTTGTTACTGTGCAATTTCGACTGGTGCCTTCGTATCATTGACCAAATTCGTTTCATAGAGCGAAACTATGCTCGCTGCGGTGGCAAGTAGCAACTGGCAACTGTCAGTAGATGAGTACAGAGATACGCCTGGCATTTGGTAGCACGAGGCAAACGGCGATTCGAAGGAGCACCCAGCGCGAAGCCTTCGGCAGTTTGCGATGCGACTCGGACTCCGATCCTACTAGCTCAAGCTCTTTCTTTCGAACAACCTGTCGACGTCGTCCACTCTGTGGAACGCTCACAAGCCATAGAATCAGGCAACCACAGGATAACCCGAAGATATCTACCTAAATCATGAAGTTCGTCTCCTCTGGCATGCTGACGGGCCCGGGTTGCATCCGGGACCCGTGGTCGTCATAGGTAGTCAGTATAAGTGAGTCTTTACCTTCTACCCAGTGTAAATTTCCCTCAGTGCATATTCATAGAAGACAGACAACCCATGCTGTAGTCACGCGTCTTTCGCGGGCGTAAAATGAGACCGACGTCAAACCACATATCCGCTCAGATGTGGCAGCGCGCCCGGTTTTCTGATGCTTTGCCAATATGCCATGACATCAACCTCGCCGCGTGGTTTCTCACATTATATGGCATGGTAGCGCTCTACTACCGCCACTCGCGGCGTTCTTCGTGTTTTCAGTCCCTGGTTAATCTCTGTCGGCAATGTCCGCTTTCAGATCCTCGGACAATGCCTTATTTTGTGCCCAAGTCCGACCATGCTTGCGCAGTAAGGGACTTTTCTCGATGGAGACGGCCAACGGCCGCCGTCGCCCATGCAAATTTGGCGGGATGCGCCTGGATCTGCCAAAAGTAGGCTTCTGATGCTCGTGTAACGGTAGCAGCGTGGCCCAGGCACCAAGTCCAAGCACTCGAGCGCCCGTGACTCAAACATAGATGTTCGGCGCCGCTGGTTCTTTCTAGGTGTTGACAATTGGAATACTGTCTTTTGGATCTCTCACCCTATGCAGAGTGAGTCAACTAACAACTGTCGCCTCAAGAGAAGCCTCTGAGGACCATGCTTTCAGACACGCCTACACTTGTGCCTCGGTATTCCCCATGCTACCGGGCGCTTCTACTTGCTTCCTACCATATTGCTCACACTTGGCCCTGCCGCCCGCCGCGCTCCTGACGGTATGTCCGAGGCTGATTCCCCCGTCCCATCACGAGTCACACATACATTGACACAATCCTGAATTCAAAGGGCCTTCGAAACTTCCCAGCATCGCGGAGTCAAACAATGTCGAGTGTGAACGTTCGAACGTGCCACTTGTGTATTGCTGGCCTGTTTCTGCGTATAAAAGGCGAGATGTAATGGCTTCTGTCCTCATCAAGCTTTCACCCAGCTTGTCTCCTCTGCATCGACACTCTTCGTCTTCTTCTTCAGCTACCTACCAGTCATGTTCTTCGCTCTCCCGTTGGCTTCTCTCTGCCTGCTCGCTGTTCAGCTGAGCGGTGTCCGAGCTCAGGCGAACTGCGATCGCTTCTACGCCGTCAACTCTGGTGACACCTGCGATGCCATCTCTGCGACTCAGCATGTCTCCACGTGAGTTCCGGCATCTTGTTATTGTAGACCTCTTAGATTTATTGCTCTTCGTCGTCAGCTACCAGCTCGCCACAGTCAACGCCGACAAGATCGACCCGGCTTGTGATAATATTTTCCCGGGAGAGGTAAGGCTCGGAGAGTGTCCAAGTCAGCAAATATGACAGCTGACCTCGATACAGGTCCTCTGCTTGGGTCTCTCCGGCGAAGACTGCAAGACCACCTACGTCGTGACGGACGTCGACACCTGCGCCACCATCACGACGGCGAACAACGTCAGCCTGACGACCCTGCTCGCCAACAACCCCAACGTCAACACCCAGTGCAGCAACATCTATCCCGGCGAGGTATGACCTTCGCGCCGCACTTCTGACTCGAGACATCGATGACTTACATTATTCGGAATCTACCAGGTCCTTTGCACCGCCACGCAGATCTTCGTCGGCGGTTCCAACTGAGGTACAGTGACTTGCATAAAGATCTGACGGTCGTGCTGTAGATTTCTTTGTTTGTAGTAGCCAAACATTTCCGGAAAAGGAAGGAGATGACACAGAAGCTGTCCTAAAGAAGCTAAATTTGCCCCATATGGGTAAGTTTGGTCAAAACAAACAAAGAAATCTACGACGCGATCTTTATGCAAGTCACTGTAAGAACGATATGAGGCCGACGGGGACCTCGCGTATGTCCCTTTGGTACTGAGACTCATTCTTCGATGTGAAGAAAAACACCCTC
>SEOQ01000643.1:0-16664 GCA_004679275.1 Dentipellis fragilis
TTGAGTGTGTGCGTGGTGAGGGTGTGGTGGGTGGGGGTAGTATTTTTATTGGCTCTGTTTATGTTCTGACATTTGGCACTGGCTCGATTGTGCGGCGCGGATGGGTGGTCACAGATATGATATTTTTATGTGAGTATGGTTGACCGATGTTGCGGTGTACGATAGTGGTACTATGTTTCTTACGCTTACGCTTACAATATCATGAATGAACTTACATTCAAGTTTGAACCTGGAGAGCTGGGGAGAATACACCGCTGGTTGGTGTGATTCCGAATGGATCGATGTGTAGGACAAGGTGTGTTAGGCATCGTTTATCATACAACCGTCTATCGCGCACATCGTCATAATTTACGGTGCATACATGGACCATAAAATAATGGTCTCTTATCCCGCGCCCCACACATACCCTAAGCGTCGGTTTGTGGCTGTGGGTATGGACAGAGATTGTCGTGTTTCGGCGGGTTGTGCGGCCCATGGTACATAAAGTTTAATTGGAGTACTGGTCCTAGTCTTATCCGTCGAGAGAGGCCCATGCTACCCCTGCTACCGCCACTTCCAGGTAGGGAGGAAGGTATGGGAAACGGTGCTGAATCCTGGGTTGAGTTTAGAGGTCTAAAGACGTGCGCGATCGTTGACGTATTTCGCCTGTTGATAGGTCAGTTCTGTGCCATGGACGAAGCAGCGCAGAGCATACCATCTCGTTCCCCTTCCTCACAGCCCCACACTTCTCGTAGAGCGCTAACCATAACCCATAACCCATAACCCATAACCCATAACACGCCCGTCACGTCCTCGTCCTCGTCCGACCCACACGCACGAAAAGAAAAGAGCCCTCACGGATATTCACATCGTTGCAATTCCCAACTGTCTTATACGCCCCGAGGCGCTCGCTGATACCCGAGAGCGCCCGCACAATGCATATGCCGAGCCTCTTGCCCTGCATGTCCTTGCCGACGGCGACGTCCTCGACGTGCCCGACGACGCCGAGCGCGCCCACGAACTTGCGCTCGAGGAACAGCGTGCCGACGCCGACGATGCGGTCAGTTGCGCGGTCGATGAGCACGACGGTGTAGTACGTGTGCGGCGCGCTGAGCTAGGCGCGGTAGGCGGTCTCGCCTGGGTCGGTGACGAGCGTGAGGACGCGCAGCACGGCGAGGTGCCCGCGGTGGTAGTCGGAGGTGGCGAGGAGACGGATCTGTGGGTGCAAGGCGTGGGAAGGAGGAGGTCAGAGAGAAGGATAGGTAGGACGAAGGGGGGCCGTATGTGGAAGGACTCGTGCAGCTCCTTGCGCACTTGCTGTGGGATGAGCTCGTGCGAGATGGTGAGCTCGAGCTGGTCGTCGGGTGTAAATGGCATGTCTCTCAGTCTGGCGTCCAGTGGTATCTAGGGTTGTGCAGGGAGATAGGAGATGTGGGGATCGGAGAAGGGGACGTGTGAGAGCGGGGAAGGGGTTTTAACTGGAGCTGCATCAGCAGTTGGCATCGTCGTAGCGCGGAGGATCCTGTCCATGGGAGTTTGGGGTGTGGTGATACTCTATAATTTCTGTCCTACAGATCACGATTTTGACAGATATTGACCTGCCCTCGGGGCATGGGAGTCGGCAGGTCTGCTAATAGTTGTTTCCTTTTTCTAGTAGCGCGCGTTCGGATCATTGGACGCGCGGTGGGATTTCTGTTTGATGTACTGTGGCTCTTTCAACGGTTTGCGGTCTATGGGGCTGCAGAATTTTGTATGCCCGGGGTATCTAGCACGTCCGCGTCTTCGCATTACGATTGCTGCTGTTGTCAATTATCTGATCTGTGTGCCGAATAAGAGCTGGAATAGTGCCGCTCACTTAATTCTACATCGAGTTCGGAGGATAGGCTGAAAGAGCGCCGGTCTGCGCGGATGTATCTACAAAGAGGGATGAGCATCAGAATAATTGCTAAGAAAAGCAGACGGGTGAGGGAGAAGGAAGACTTGAAGGGGAAGACGAGGCGACGAGTGGCAGGAGTTCCTTCCTCTGTGACAGGGTCGCGACCTACGTAGTAATCCCGTATACAGTCAGTCAATCAATTCCTACAACCGTTTATGCTAGCCTTGCAAAAGGTACGCTTTGCAACCTGCGCAATATATTGATTTGGTCATCATTGACGTGCAGAACGAGCATGAACTCACTACTTCGCCTGAGTTCTTTTTCGAAGAAGCGCTCCTGTGAATGGGACTCAGGCAGACCGACAGCCATATGCATATGCTGCAAAGAGCCCATCGTCCGAAGTCTCGAAAGCGCAGCAACGTGATTCGCGAGCGATAGCGCCGCCCGCTACCTACCCCAGAGTCCAGCTTCGTACGATGCAGCTATGCGCACGGCTAGAACGACAGTCTTCTGTTAAGGTCTGTAAACTTGAAGGAGACTAAGTACGCACGGCTCAAGTCAGCTACGACCAATTCTCCCGGTCCGCAAAACGCACCTGTCTCACTGGCAATCTCTTTTAAGCGCATCACCTGCGTCAGGTTCAGCCGTCAATCTGTCCCTCAACACATTTCGTGAGCGTATAGTGCTGCATTACCGTAAATTCGTGTACGAGCGGGGCTGGCGGCAGCCCAAGCTGGCCGCAGAGCGTCGGCAAGACCTGGAGCGAGCTGCGAGACTTGGAGCGTCGTGATGGATGCGGAGGGCGGGGGTTGCAACGATGACGTGTGAGCCTCTATCATATGCTGTTGTGGCTTGAAGTGCGGGGGGTGCAGTTCGTAAAATGGTCATTAGAGCAGAGGGTCGTCGTGGTAGCTGGCCGCGTCAAGTTGCCCATATAGTACCCGCCTGACGCGCCCGCGCGTCTGTTCGCACTTCAAATCCAAACGAACAAAAGAAATGTTTACGTTAGAACGCGTTGGTGACATTTCATTTGCCTAGTCCCGACGTGAATAGATACTGTAGATATATGTACGGGTACGGTTATGGTTATGTTACGTGGTGGTATGTATCTCTAGGATATAATCAATATTTGTCGTGCTACGGCGGGATGTGCAGTCCATGGTACTAGATTTAGGTTGGGGTCTTGGTCCTGGTCCTGTCCGCCGAGCGTGACGGCATGCATGGTAATGGTGTCTGTCCCTCGCCGCCAGGCGGAGGGGAGATGCGGGTAGTCGGGTTTAAAGACGCGGCGTGCGTGCGCGGTCGTTGGCGTATTTCGCCTGTGGAAGGATGGTATCAGCTTCGTGGTACGAATATAAAGCGAGAACGCGCACCATCTCGTTCTCCTTCTTCTCGAACCCGCACTTCTCGTAGAATGCTAATCATAACGCGTCCGTCAGTCTTCAGCCTCTTCACACCACACACCCACACCCCGCAGAACGAGGACTCACGGATATTCGCATCACTGCAATTCAAAATTGTCTTGTACGACCCGCGGCTCTCGCTGATACCCGACAGCGCCTGGATAATGCGAATCCCGAGCTTCTTGCCCTGCATGCCCTTGTCGACGGCAATGTCCTCGATGTGCCCGACCGACGCCGAGCGCGCCGCACGAACTTGCGCTCGAGGAACAGCGTGCCGACGTCCGCGCGCGTGAAGGACGTGCTGCGCATGACGGTGCGCGCGACCTCGGTGATGTGCAGTGCGCTTGGGAGCCCGAGGTGCGTGGCGAGCGCGGTACAGAGGGTTGTTTTGCCGGTGCTGGAGGGCCCGACGATGTAGATGGCGCGGACGCTTCTGTCTGGGGATGGTGCTGGTGCTGCGGAGTCAGAAGGCATGCAGTGGGTGCTGCGCAGTAAGCAAGTTACTAGGAAATTGATATGCCAGGCGGAGCGCCCTTGTACTAACTTGTGTGCCTGCGTTTTATACTTACGACCTCCCAGCGTCTTTCTCTGTCATGTTGCCAATCCGGGCCCCATCGATCTTCTGGGTTCGCGAACGTCTGGAGCGGTTATAAAAGGCGAGCGAGCTGCGGGATGACCCTCCGCAGCCCTCTGAATCCTTCTCTCTCGACCTGCGATGCCCTCCTACCTCTTGCGCGAAAACCCGACTCCGGAGGACACCTCGTGGGAGTTCACGAATATACCCGCTGCGTTTCTGACCCCGCCGACAGCCGCCGCCCATGCCCATGCCCATTCCCATTCCCATTCACAGCGCGCCCCGGCCAAGTCGCGCGCCAGAGGAAAGCTGATCACCTTCACGCCCGAGAAGATCACGCTCGAGCTCGCGCAGCTGCCCGGCAACCGCATTGTGTACGCCGACGAGCCGGACAAGCTCGTGTTGGCGTCGTTCGAGCGCCTGAGGTTCCCGGATGCGAAGCCGTCGGTGGCGGCGGAATATATGGTGCGGTTGTTCAGGGCTGGGTTGTTCTTGAACGGCGTGCAGTATCGGTTTTATGGGCATAGTAATAGTCAACAGGCATTTAGTCTTTCTTTATAAAGTACCTTGCTCATTTCTGTGTGCTCATTGGATTGCCTTGCAGCGGAGTCGAGGATGCTTCTTGCGGCAGGCGAATTCGGATGAGGAGCTTGACCGGCGCTTATACGCTATGGGGGACTTGGAGAAGATCATGAACGTCGCGAAACGTTCGTTATATTCCTCTTTCATTCATTCAGGCGCCTGACTATCATCGACTACAGGTGCGAAGCGCATAGGACTGCTCTTCTCTGGAGCGGAAATTGACTACGAATTGGACCCCAAATATGTCGGCGACATCGGGGACCTCACGATCGGTGACGAGAATTTCTCCGATGGATGTGGGCTCATCTCGAGGAGATTATGGCAAGTACATCGGAGCAATGTCGTGTCCCATTCAGGATCTCAGAGATGTTCAGTGTTCAAGTCAGCCGGGCGAAACGGATCATTTTCCAAGGAAAGCCGTATAGTCCGACTGTCTTTCAAATTAGGTGAGTCCATCTCATTCACCATGACAGGAGTTTGGTTTTGATACTGGGTCTCCTCAGGTACCGAGGTTACAAAGTAAAAAAAACTTTTTGATCCTCTCATAAAACAAAACATGTCAGCTGAAGATGAACCACAGGGCGTAGTAATGCTGCACCCACCTCTGGATACCGAAAAGAAGCATCTCGTCGAATTCAGAAAGAGCATGAAGAAATTCAATGCCACCGCAGACCACATATTCTCAGTCGTGAACTACTCGACACCATACTCCTACGGGCGTCTCAACAACGATATTGTGGTCCTCCTATCAAGTCTTGGCGTAACCAACGAAGCCCTACTCAAAAAGCAAGCCGAATATTTTTCTTGGGTAGAGCAAGCATCTCTCGATGTCATCGAAGGTTTCGAATTCCTATCGAGTTTCGGGCGCTACTCCTCCGCGGAGCGCCTTCTCCTAGAAGGCATAGACTCGCCCGCAATTCAAAAGGAGATCAAGAGCCTGCAGAAGACGGAGGTTGCGTCTTTCTACAAGGATGGGAACACGAAGAAAGAGCGGGTGAGGATGCTCGTGCACAAGTCGCGGCGCCTGTTCGGCGTCTGCGATCCGTTTCGCGTGCTCCAGGAGGGCCAAGTCCATGTGCGAATCACTGTGTCTCGCAATGGGGCGTCGACCGTGAAGGGTCTGGATGTGATTGTTGTTCGGAATCCGTGTTTGCATCCAGGCAGGTGCGGGCTTCTTCGGGCGATTTTATGGAATTGACAGTTTCGTAGGGGATATCCTCAAGTTGCGAGCAGTCGATCATCCGCAATTGTCGCATCTGGTCGACTGTGTCGTGTTTCCATCCGTAGGCAAACGGGCTGCTCCTTCGATGAGCTCGGGAGGGGATCTCGATGGTAAGCCCCGCCTATCGCCATCCTTGAGTTTATCTATAATCTAGATTCCGTTCCAGGCGACGACTACTTTGTCTGCTGGGATCCTGAACTGGTTCCTAGTAAGGTCCTTGAGGTAAGTGTTTAAGGTGATGTGGCATGTTCATCGACCGAATGACGGTTTTCAGTCCTATGGATATCCGCCCAACAAAGAGCGGGTTAATACCCGAGTGACCAGGGAGGATCTTGCTCGGCATTTTGCATTTTACAACAAGTAAGGCTCTCCAAATAAAATCAACCCGAGGATATTGTTATTCACTACCTACAACAGCTCCGGAATGGCCAGATCCGCGGCTTTGCACAATAAATGGGCCAGCTGTTCGCCTGACGGCGCACTCAGCAAAGAATGCCAAGAACTAAATGCCCTATACTCACAAGCCGTCGACGGTGCGAGAATTCAAATCCCAGACCGTCTCAAAACCCCGCCGGCCCCGAAAGAAGACTTCGTCCTTAGCGTTCTCTTCGCAGAAGCACAGAAATTCAGCGAGCGATTCGTGCAAGGGCCAGACATCACCGACAGCGTAGACATCTCGCGCGACACAGCGGAAGAGCTCATCGTGCAGCTCCTTTCGGTCGCAGAGCCCGCGGTCTCCGAATACGCGCTCCTCAACAAGGCCCGTGCGATCGCTCGGCAGCACCAGATCGACTTTGCGCCGTATCTGTCCCATATCAACTTCGGGGCGCTGCTGACGAGTGAGAAGTATGAGCTGGGGGTTTCTATGAATCTTCCGCCGGCACAGCAGGCTTACATGTGGAATAGCCTGCTAAGGTCTGATATTTTGACAGCGTCTGAACTTGCGGATAGGAAACTCGGTGGCCCGCTCCGCGTGCAACGTCTGTATTCCTCGAGGACGCTTGGGTTATATGCATTTTTCGAATATTTGGAGCGTGCCATGGATGAGTACACCAGAAAACTCATCATATTTAAGGTATGTGTCTACCATTCCTGAACAGGACAAGCTGGTAAACTGACACGATACTATAGCTCGACGATAGATTCTCCGTAGCTGTCTTTATACGCGGAAAAATCCCCTGGAATGAAGACGTCCCAGTTGACGGCGAAAACGTCGTGGTAGCATCCTTCATGAAAGAGTCTGCTTTGGCCATACCGACCTACAAAGCCTGCACGACTGGATTCCGTCTGCACTGCAGCGAGGGGAACGTGCAGCTTTTCAACCAGCAGCGGGCAAATACGTTCATCTTCTTGTCACGGCCGCCAGCACTCTCGGGGTCAGAGATCAAAGTCAGTATTGCATTGCAGCAGATCTCGGCGAGGGTGCAGAGGGTGCGTCCGCCCTCCTTTGATTATATTCATGAAGTTGATCTCCTATCCTGGTAGCAAATGGGCCGTGTAAATAGAACACCGGTGGTATCGGTGGAGATCCATGTAGTCTCAAATCGTGACCGCGTTGCTCACCAGCTTTTCGATCTTCGATTCGAGCAGTAAGTTATTCTATTCCCTTGTTGCGTCATTTCACAACCCAACCCAACCTACATAGTATCGCGACAGAGGAATTCATGCGGCGGTTTACACACCAGTCGACGACATACCAACCCAACACATTGGAGGGAGCTGATCCTACAGAACTCGCTACGGAAGCTCAAAGGAGTGTATTCACGGAAACGCCAAACGTAGCAAAAACTCAACTTAGTCGAGAAACTATGCAGTCATTGGACGTCTGTGCTGACTTTGCATGGAAATACCATGCAGACAATCAATTGTTCTGGATTTTCGACGCCATGCTTGCCAGACTGCCTCTCGACCGCAGCTACATCGCAAAATGGCTGCAGCACGAGCCTCTCTTGGTCTTCTCCATGTTAAAACGGTACCCGCCCACGGAGTCTGGCGTTCTGCATGACGAAGTAGCGTCCTTCGACAATCTGCTCACGATGCACATCGTCCGCTCCGCGAACACGATTGGCATTGCTGCATTGGTTGCCTTCGAGAAAATACAAGGGTCTCTGGCTACCATGCACATCTCCCACTACCTCGAGCTTCTGGAAACGGTCCCGCTGTGCGTTCGATCGCCTCAGCTGGTGCAAGAGATGCTTTTTGTCCTGAACGAGTGCCGAGCATCAAGCAATGATCATCCTCCAAGCATGATATACGCACACAAGCAAGCGCTTGGCGTGGCTTTCGATCGCGCAGAGGAAGCTGGCGAGGAGTGCCCATGCGACGAAGAAGCCGGCCGAAGAAGCAGCCGCACCGCTCCCGCACTCGTACCCCTGCATGCCATCGAAGGGAAGCCTTACGACGCAATCGCCGACATCCGCGTCGACAGCACGTCTTCGATCCGCCTGCACTCGCACGTCCGCCTGCGGGCGGCGTCGAAGCCGGAGAAAGGCCACCTAGAGCCCGCGGTGCTCGACGGCGTCGTCGGAGTGGCCAAGGCGGGCGAGGTCAGCATATCGCTGATGCACACGCCGCCGCCCGAGTTTGCGGAGATGCACTGGTACCTGTATAATGCAGGAAGCGTCGGTGCGTGCGATGTTCTATCATACTTACCTGATACTGGGAACCCATCTGTCGAGCTTGCGTTGACAGCCACGTTCCGAGCCATGATGGATGCTATTCGACGGTTGGCAGCTGAGGGTGCGGAGTGCTGCAGGTTCCATCGCTTGATTACTGCCCCGAAGGATGAAGGGTCCAGCGCTAGTGCCGAAGAGCACGAGCCCGATGAACCTACGAATGACGACGACGCGGACGAGCGCCTGAAGAGCGATGGAGACACAGACACAGATACAATCACTGGCCTGAACGCGAGCCAGATGCGTGCCGTCCGGTCGAGTGATGTGGCCCGTCTGTCACTCATCTGGGGACCCCCTGGTGGGTAGTCACTCTTCCCTCTTCCTGCCGATGTATACCGGTGTCCACCGAAATATTGATCTGATGCGGATGGATGGCAGGGACTGGGAAGACCACGGTCGTCGTGCAGATTCTCAAGCGCCTGGTGAAGAGGCTGTCAGAAGGAGCAAGCATTCTGATGACAGCATCAACCCATAACGGTGCGTGCGCTCCCGCAGCTGCTCGATGGGATGCCTTATACTGAGTCCAGGCGCCCGTGCGTGGCAGCCGTCGACAACGTCCTGGAGCGCTTCGTCAAGATCAATAAGGCTGAGAAGCTGATGCCCGAGGACCGCATCCTGCGCGTTGCGACCGACAGCTTCCGGGTGAACAAGGCACTCCATAGTTATACCGTCGAGAGCCGCGTCGGGGGCGAGATCCTGCGCGACTCGAAGCGCCGCGACAAGGCAGAAAAGCTGGTCAAGGCGGCCACTATCATCTTCACGACCTGTGCTGGTGCTGGATTGGGCATACTGAGAGGCATCGATTTCGACATCGCCCTTATTGACGAGGCATCTCAGATCACTGAGCCTGTGGCGTTAATACCTCTCGTGAAGGGATGCAAGAAAGCTGTTCTCGTAGGTGATCAGTAAGTCCTTTTTCTGATATTTGAAGCGCTGGACTTGACGGTGGACGGCAGCGTTCAGCTTCGGCCGATGGTTCGCCCGCTGGGCCATGCAGTGTTGTATGATGTCTCGTTGTTCGAGCGTCTATACACTGGCAGAGCCCTTCCAGGAATTAAACGCACGATGTTGGATGTGAGCCCTGAAATCTTTATCACAATAACCATAGAGATCTGCTCACCTCGCAACCCGGACAGATCCAATATCGTTTCCCCAAGGAGCTCGCTAAGTTCCCTTCGAAAGAGTTCTACGACGACAAGCTGCAGACGGGCATCGAGAACGTCTACGAGGCGCTCCAAGGCCTGCTCAAATCCACGTTCCCATGGCCGCGGCAGTCCGACACGGGCAGGGTGCAGCCCGCCGTCTTCGTGCCTTGTTCCTCGGAAGAAGACTACGGAGGCCGATCGAAGAGTAACGAGGGGCAAGCCAAACTGGTCAAGCACATCGTGCAGCTGCTCACCACAGACGGCACGACCAACGCGCCTCTCGGCGAAGCGCCGAGCATCGCCGTGCTGTCGCCCTACGCCAAACAGACGAAGCTCCTGCAGCGCACGCTGCCGCCGTCCGCGCCGGCGTACACCATCGACTCCTTCCAGGGCCGCGAGAGCGACATCATCGTCTTCTCGACGGTGCGCTGCAACGCGAGCGCCGACATTGGCTTCGTGGAGGACGCACGCAGGCTGAACGTGGCGTGGACGCGCGCGCGGCTTGCACTGATCGTGGTCGGCGATCGCGCAACGATGGCGGGCAATCTGGGCATCTGGAAGCGCGCTATCGAGTCTTGCTCCGAGGTCGCTTTGACTGGCTGGGATAACGAGCCGAGCTGAACACTGAACACTGAGCTGCTGCAGAAGGTCTCGGACCTTTGGCCTCGGGGGCTTCCGCCCCGACTCCCGAGACCGATGCCGGGACGAGATGTCTACATGCCGCAGTGATAGTGTGTTGCTAAGCTGTGTTTGGGGCTCTGAGACCTGTTTGGAGGGGACTATCTTTTGCGTATGGCGCTGTTCGGACAGATTAGCAGACATGAGGATAACATGAGGCTTCTGGACACCCACGAGTCGGCCGGAGTTTGAGCCTGGGCGCGAACTATTGTCAGCTTCAAAAAATTGTTTGGTCGACCATTGCCTACATGAAACGCATTAAAAAGTCGGCAAGATCAGCATGAAACATATGAAGGGCTCACGGATTAAATTGAAAGAGACAATAAGGCGCAGGCGATTTATAGCCGCCTACATGCCCCCATTTCCCCAAGGGCTTCGAGATAGACGCATGCATATCGCGCAGTTGTATGAATTGGAAGGACGTCCAGCTGAATATAGAAGCGTGAATGAGACGCGACGTCTGATCACCAGACGCCAGCTGCCAAACGCCGGCCACCCAACGCCTGCCACCAGCCATGAATATCGCACCGCATCCGACATCGTGCCAGAGCATGGCCTCGCACTAGATCTGCATGCCACGCCGGCAGAATGCGGGGTATGCTGCTGCATGCTGTCCTGCCCCAGATCCAGATGCACGAGCCTCCTATAACAAGGCCCGGAGGACGGCAGCCGTGCATAACCCGCCTCGACTTCGACCTCCGCCCCGCTGCCTGCATTTCTGCATCCCTACATCCCCCGACCCGCACGATGTACGAGTACACGGTCCCAGCTCCCGCCGCTGCCTCCGCCTCTGTGCGCCGCCCCTTCGCCGACAACCAGCAGCAACATCACCACGCACATACACACATACCCCGCCAGCGCGCCCGGAGCTACGCCCCGCCCCCACGGCCGCCCGTGAAGATACCTGTCGAGGAGGTCGAGGACCCGGAGGACCCGTGGGCGCAGATGGCGACGACATATGCGTGGGTCGTCGAGCAGCAGCTCGACCAGCTCGCGAGCCAGACGGAGGAGACGCGGCGCTGGGTGCGCGAGCAGCAGGTCAACTTCGGCATCCTGCACGACGCGCGCGCGGCGAAGCGGACGCACGCACATGCACACTCGTACCCGCGGGTCGTGGTCGAGAACCGCGGCGCGCCGCCGCCACGCAGAAGGGTGTACTCGACCCGCGCTGGAGGCATGCCGTACGACGACCTGGATCTTGACGCTGAGATCGCGCAGTTTACTGCGCGCACGCGCGAGGCGAGGAAGTTGGCGCAGCGGCAGGAGGAGCGGAATCGGATGCTGCAGGAGGAGTTTGGGCGGATGGAGGCGCGGTGGAAGGAGCGGAGCGAGAGGACGCAGCGGCGTATTGTTGAGGAGCGGAGGCGGGCGGACGAACAGCGGCATAGGGCGCAGATGNCCGAGAGGTGGATGATGGAGAGGACGGCGGAGGCGTGGCACGCGTATGAGGAGCGGTGGGCGGCGCTGGCGCAGAGCGAGGAGCCGTTGACGTTCAGGACGATCCCGTGGCCGCTGCTCGGGGTGCCGAGGGGCATCGAAGATATCACGGTAGATGCTGTGGCAAGATTCGTCCTTTCTCCGGTACATTCGCAAGGCCTGGCGCAGAAAGAGAGGATCAGGAATGCGCTGCGGAGGTGGCATCCGGACAGGTTTGGACGACTGATGGGAAGGGTGGCCACGAGGGATAAGGCGGTGGTCGAGGCGGGCGTTGGCGCTGTAGCAAGATGTCTAAACGAGCTGATGGAGAGAAGATAAAGCATATAGACCAGTTGAACGTACGTTGCTCCATTTGCTGCAGGAGATGCGCATATATGCTGACTTTCTGCTGTCGACCTCCACAGGATACCACGACGAATTGAAGCTTGTCGCAGGCCGGTCCCGCAGAAAGGAAAGACGTAGAGCAATTAACTTAAACACAACGGAAACCTGTACTTCATGGCATTTCTCATCGCAATACGACTCTGTATAGTCAACCTCTTCGTGTCAATGAACGACTACAGCACTTACTTCCCATCAAACACATCGCCTGCTGTCAACCGTCAAAATGTCGTCCAAAAAACGGACATCTACCCAGCGATACAATAAGTTTGACCTGTCGTAGCTGCCTGGATTGTCGTAACAAGTGGAAGAGGATAACAAGTGTTGAGCTGAGCCCGAGGAAGAGACCGACTATTGCCCGGGAATTCCCGTGCCGCTGAGTCAGCGGCAGTGATGCGGCCGCGCTTACCACCACCAAAATTCTTGGTAATTCAAAGCGCTCTCAGTGTCCACTAACCCTCACCCTTCCCCCGCAACCACGACGATGTTCAGAACCGCAGCACGTCTCACCTTGCGCAGGGGTTTGCACACCGCGCGCCCTCGCGTCGCCACGGCCACTGCAACTGCAACTGCGAGCCGGCAGAAGTTCGCGGTGGTGTTCGCGGGCTCGGCCGCGGCGTCTGCGTACCTGCTCTGGCAGATGAACGCGAAGAGCCAGGTCATCTCTGCGGACGCGAGCACGTCAGGTATGTTCTCCCCCATATACCCGCACGGTCTTGCGACTAACACGGCGCGGACAGCGTCCAAGACCGCACATACGAGTGACACGCCATCGCATACGTCACTGCCCTCCGAGGACCTATCGCACCGCGTCGCAGAGACGATGGCGGAGGGCGAGGCCGAGATGGAGGAAGGCGAGGCAGGCGCGGGCGCGTCGCAGGGCGCGTACAACCCCGAGACGGGCGAGATCAACTGGGACTGCCCCTGCCTCGGCGGGATGGCGCACGGGCCCTGTGGACAGCAGTTCCGCGAGGCGTTCTCGTGCTTCGTGTACTCGGAGGACGAGCCGAAGGGCATCAACTGCGTCGACAAGTTCAAGGCGATGCAGGATTGCTTTAGGGAGCATCCAGATGTGTATGGCGAGGGTACGTGGTTGTGCTCTCGTTGGGCTTTTGTGTGCATTGGTGCTTACTGTGTATGGGACGCGTTGCAGAGATCATGCGGGATGACGAAGATGAGGAGGATTCGCCTGCTCTGGGTTCCCCCCATGAAGATGCTGAGCTACCCGGCGAGGCAGGCGTAAAGGCCGACCGCGCTGTCCAGGAGGGCATCTCGCTGGAAGCTTCTACCGGTGTCCCGGAATCATAGCCCTGCCAAATCCTTGTCGCGCCATTGGACGATCTACGCACTTTCTTATTGCATCGTCATTACCCCCACTCACTGGCATGTAAAATTACCCTATAATCATCTCTAGACACACCATTATGAAGCTCCCGCCTCGCCGTGACCGGTGGCTNGTCCGCCAACTCCAGTACACCGTGTCTTGCCATTGCTGCATGTTACAGTTACAGAGCCTTATCGTACACTAACATCGTGCTGCATGCATTTACAGATACAGGTGCAGATATGAACTCACCCAAACAGCGTCGGCGGCCTCATCACCTTCTCGTTCTCCCGACTCCCCACAATGCTAATCTTATGCCCCACCCCCGCAGGCACCACGCCCTCTCCCAGCTCTTCCGCGAGCGCAACCTTCGCGTTGAAACCTGTGCAGTGCATCGGGAGGATGTAGTCCGGTGCAGGGCGCAGCGTGCGCGAGAGGAAGTGCACCGTTGGTGCGATGCGTGGGGCGAGATCCTGGGACGCGAGGTGCAGGCCGCCGATGATCTGCTCGTGGCACACGGATGGTGAGTGTTCAGTTTCGGGTGGAGGCAGAGGCGGAGAGGTATACCATGTGGATGTGGCGCTGGAACGTCGCAACGGCGTGCCGGACGACGTTGACGATGCCTGCGTGCGAGCAGCTGTGGGAGAGCGCGCAGCGTCGACACCAGTACATCGTGTCGCATCCGAAGGGAGCTAGCACTCACGCGCTGAGGATGACAAGCCCCTTCCCGACCACATCAACCGCAACATACCGCTCATCCATAATATGCTGCCCACCCCTATATCAGCCCCTACCCCACCTCCGCCCAGGCAAACAACGTTAACACACTCACCTCCTCCGCAACCCACGCCCCCTCCACCCAGCGCATCGCGCCGGGCAAGCCCTCCTCCCACGGCGTCACGCGCGGGATCTCCCNNCTCACATACACCGCGCCGCCGCCGACGACGTGTGGCTCCGCGTGCGTCTCGACGCGGGCGCTGCGGCTGCGATCTGCGCGAAAGTCGGGTCGGCTTTGAGGCGGCAGATGGGCGTTGGGGCGGGCGGCGGGGCGATCCCGCGTGCGGAGGGGCGCGAGGGGTGCACNTCGACTACGCATGTGCATGGTTCAAGTTCCGGGGTGAGCTTGATGTTGCTAGTCGGGGTGGCGGTGGCGGAAGGGGAAGTGGCGGTGGAAGGGGAAGGAGTGGGAGAGGAGGCGGAGGCGGAGGCGGAGCGGGCGGCGAGGAGCGCGAGGAGCCCGCCGGAGTGGTCGCTGTGCCAGTGCGAGAGGACGACGCGCTCGATGGTGGCGGGTGCGATCTCGAGCGCGCGGAGGTTGCGCGCGATGGACTGCGATTCGGGGCCGGTGTCGAAGAGCGTCGTGTGGGTCCGTGCGGTGGGCGTCGTTTGGGTTTGCTGCGGGTTGGGTTAGCGCGGGTCAGGGTCGGCGTAGGTGAGTTAAGGTAGGATCAATGAACAGCGAACAGGAGGTATGGGTATGGAAGTGGGTACATGGGAGATACGCGGGGAGCGGGACTTGGTACGCACGATGAGGGCGGAGAACCCGTGGGCACCTGTGTAGAGAATGGGGTTAGACTAAGATATCACAGATCCCAGTCGGGAGTTGGAACTCAGAATATGAATTCGGGACAGGGTCGTCGTCGAGGGCAAAATGGACGGGAGGCGGGAGACGGAGGACGGAATGATTGCCGGGGCCAATACCATGTCTATGCCGCAGATGGTTCCACGGTTATGGCAGGTATCGAGCGCCTGGTGTCCGCGCCCGATAGGGAGGTCGAACTCTATCTGATTCTGCGTGCGCACGGTCAATACGGTCAATGGTGACGGTAACAGTGGCGTGGCGTTTTCTGATGGCCGGTGGATATCGGTATCCCTCCATGCCAGACATCCAAGCTCGATGCGATCCCGATGGACGAAGCATCGAAGACAGAATGATTCCGAGAGCAGAGCACCGTAACATAACATAACATAAGGCATTGACCGAACGCGCAACGTGCTACGCACCACAGCAGTACTTCTCGAAATCGAGAATCGGGACGCCCGTCTCGGGATCGAGCTCAGGCTCGAGATCGTGCAGGTGCGTGCGGATCTCGTGGCTGAAGCCCGGGGGCAGCTTCGTGAACCTGTGAGGGAGGTCGCAGTCACGGTGGTCAGCGAGTTGGAATAAGTACACATTACGTGAGGAGCGTGGGGGCGGCGGGCGACGTCGGAGGCTATAGGCTGTAGAGGGAGGAGCTGAGCTCAGGGTCGCGGGCGTGTACGTACCATTCGATGGTATTGTCGACGAGGAAGGTGATCGTGAGGTGCTCGACGGGGGTCAGCTGGACCTCGGGATGTGGATCGGAATTGGAAGCGTCCGCCATTGCAAAGTCGTAGAGTCGAAGTTCTGGATTCTGTTCTGTATGGAAGGCTGGATAGTGTGCAGTGTGCGACGTGAAGCTGCTGGGCTTGGTTTGCGTGCTGCGCCGCTGTCTGGAGAGCAGGGTCTGTCAGGCCCTGAGATAGTCATCGGTGATGAAGCACATGAGGCCCCTGGGGACTGTGGGAGGCGCTCGGTGCTGCGCGGCCGATGCGATGAGTGAGAATTGCAGAACACTCCAAACGGACCTCTTCAAAAGACGTACAAAACGTCCCGCGGTGCTTGCGAGCCTGAGTGCTACACTCAAGTGAGAAATCGTAGGCTGCCGCACGAGTGTCGGTTGAAATAATAGTCTACCTGCATGAGGCACTCTGTATTCCGGCATCGAAAAAGTTCAACAAATTGTGAAACATGAAACCCACATACCTTTACGTCGAACCTTCAATTTTCTCGGCTCATTGCTGGTGCTGCTTCAGGCCCGATGGATATGGTGGTCGTCACGGTCGTTGTGGCAGACTCGGAGCCTCGCTAGTTTCCAGGTCCCGAAAGGTGAAATGATTCGTCGGAGCTAGAATGTAGAGCAATGCATCCGCTGCGAAATACCCTCGCCCTCTTTCCTGCCATAAAAAATCATCATATGAGCTCCTCTTCTCTCGCATGATTCATTACCGTATATTTCTTGTTGGTCTTCTAGGGAGAGATGCTCGGAATTCACGACGAGAGGCCTTAATTAATATTTTGATTTGTGAGCGAGGCACGGCCAGGGGTCCTGATGCGGAACCCAGGCCGCGCGAGCCAACTGTGCGGNGGCGCCTACGGAAATGCCGTAAATCGAGGCCGTGGCCTAACAGGCGCCCATGACCACATGGGTGACCTCATGCATGATCACAATTGGAAAACAATTGAAGAAACTCTCCTTCGACTGAGGCAGCGAGAGGACCCCCGACGACCCCACCCAGAGGTATGTTCCGCCAAAAAGCCCCGGTGCCGTATGAAATTCGGACCCCAATACTCCCTTTTGGTGCCGTG
>SEOQ01000644.1:0-16602 GCA_004679275.1 Dentipellis fragilis
CGCGGCGGCGCATGCGCGCGCGGTGCTGAGGGCTGCGGGGYCGGCGGCGCTTCGCAGTGTCRTGCTGCATGTTGGGTTGTGCGAGGGCGAGAGAGAGGGAGAGGGAGGGGAGGAGAAGTGGGCGGCGGGTGTGCAGGAGGTGCGGTTGAGCCCGCTTGTCTCCCCCGCGGCGACTCGGGCCTACGCTGCGCGGCACTCGAGCGCGCGTCGCGCGTCACGCTCCAGTCTCTGGCGGAGGATGTCATTGACGTGTGCGAGGAGATGACGGCGCACGTCGAGGAAGGTGAGGGCGCGGTGAAGGAGGTGCGCGTGGAGGTCGTGCGCGCGCTCGAGGGCGACGTTGTCAATGCCGCGGAGGTGGAGACGGAGGTGGATGAAGATGGGATGGAGGCGGTCGGCGTGCTTGAGGAAGCGTGTCGGAAGGCAGGCATCCGGTGGGAGCTCGTCGGTCTCTCGTGAGTGAACGTGGACACGTCCGCGTCGTACGGGGGGAGGAGCACATACTAAAAGCCCTTGTGGCATTGGCATTGGCACGGGGCATGAATCCGATTTTTCGCCCGCATAAGCATATACATACACATGGATATTGACTCTCTTACAGCGCCACTACTTATTTACTTACCAGATACCGATACCGACACCGACACCGTATACCCCCTCCGCACTCGCACTTCCTCGGACGCTCAGACTGCTCCCGATCCTCGTGTATCTATAGTCACCACTCCCCGTTCCCCGTTCTCCGTTCTTGCAATTGACAGTTGCAATTCATTGCACACAATATCTGACACCGAAGTCTCCAACCGCCGGCTGCGCAGCCCGAGCTTCGTGTACTGGTACCTGGAATACTTCCCCGCGCGCATGATATTACACAGATTCCTGTCAATGGCTTCCAAGCTTCTGATTATCGTGGTACTATAGCTAGTAAGTACTAGTACTGTAATTTGGCGGGGCCCCACACGTCAATATCGATGCCATCGCGCGGTAAGTATTGACAGCGGCTGTGGGTGGAATGACTCGGAATGGATTACGATACTCAGTACTTACTCGGTGACAGGATCAGGCTGTTTGACAGGTGGTGGTGACTGGAGGCTGTGAAGCACTGGCAGAGTAAAGTAAGTAAGCAGGAACGGAGGATGGTGCGTAACGCGCGCGACAAGTTGAACGCCGTTTACGTTAACGTTGTGATTACTGAGTACTGAGTGTTGAGGAGTACTAATCTAGACTCTAGCATGCAAAACGTTACAGTAAGAATCAGCGGCCCGATTCAGACCCAACCCCGACCGCGAGAGCTATAAGAACAGCCTGAGCTTTAGTAATCGAATACTTACCGGTTACCKKTACCCCTTCACCCACCGCGACGTCGACTGCACCGTAAGCAGACCAGAAATCCACTCACCACGAGCTCCAATATTGCTCTTCGGATGGATCTATCCATCCCAGGCCTATGTGGCACGGACGACGGACTCGGAAGCACGGAACAAGTACTTGTACTTGTACTGGTCCTGAGCGCTGGCCGGAGCGCAATATACGAAAGATCGACCTGAAAGTATCAATATTGAATATTGGATAGTAGATATTGAATGGTTGCCGATCGAGCATGGCATACCGTGAGGCGCGCTGCAGAGAGGGTTCTGAGGAGAGGAGTGGAAGAACGAGCCGCTTCGAATTCAAGTTCCGAGTCAAGCGCTGGCGGAAACCTGGAGACCGTGGCGTTGACACCCGCGCCGGCGCACGTGGGCCACGTGGGATGGGGATCCCGAGGATTCGGAGCCGCGGAATGTAGAACACGGGACACGGGACACGGGACACGGGACACACAACACTGTACTGGACACTGAACGGCACCGGCACCGGGACGCGCAATATACAGGAAGATTGACCTGAAACTGGTTGCTCGCCGCGGTGGCATTACAACTGGTCCCGCGCCCGTCGACCGCGTGCCGTCTCGTCTCGCCTCGTCTCGGGAGCAAATCGATGCSAATGGTGCTGCAGCTGCAGGATATCAATGTTCGACGACGACGACGATCGACGACGACGACGGAAGTGGATGGTGATCTGCCGAGTTGTGCCCGGCGTGCCAGTGGCGGGCGGCTGGTTAGTTGTTGGATAGTATAGTATATTGGCGCGGAGATTCTGTAACCTGTTCTTCCAGGACGATTCTGGTCAATCAGCCTGGGATCCAGTGCGAGAACGAACTGGTTGCTAGCTGCTGGTTGCTGATTTCTGGTTGCTGGGTGGGTGTTCGAATTCGAGGTCGGCTTGGGAGTCGGGACGCGGCATCGGAGCGCTCGGGTGAGTGGTGTCGTTTGCTGGTTCTTCTTCAAAGCGTGTGCTGATAGCTATAGCGCGGCAGCAGGATGCAGGATGCGGCGGTCGGTCAAGCGTGCGTATCCGTGAGTTGTTAACGTTGCTAGTGGTCGAGTTATTCTTTACCCATGACTGCTTGATTCACGCCGTTGCTCCACTGGACTTCCCTCCGAGTCCATTCAGGAATCCGGAGGCCTGAGTCAGTGACTGCCAGGTGTGCATATATACTCGTGCACTTATTTGCAAGCCTATAATACTGAAACCATCGTTCTTTTAGGCCCCAGTCTAAGTGCTCGCCGCACAATAGAGTACACGCAAAGACATTGCAGTGTTCGATCCTGCATATGTACCATGGCTGGCACTTGAAGCGCGCGTCTGCGAAACGCTAGCACGAGGATGGGACATTTAAACATAGTTAAGTCAGTTACGTGCACTAGTGTTGTTTTTTGCTATCACTGTCAGGTGACAGCACCGTTCTTCAATCTTCAATCTTCAATCCCCGAAAGGAACGAACGAGGGACAACACTCAGTCACCGGTCACCAGTGGCCCCTTCCTTCCGAGGCACACAGACACCGTGACAGCCTGAAGCTCGCTCAATCGAGCGCTCCTTCTGAATCCGGTATCGATCCGCATCCGCATGCATAAGCTTAAGCGCTGCGGGGAAATTGCAATTGCACGGCTTCTGAGGTCTCAGTCCTAAGTGAGGGGTAGCGCGCGCTAATTTGTTCATTCCTGAAGTCCTACTGCTACTGCTAACTCCCTTTGTCGATGTCAGGACAGGTGCATGTGCGCTGCCCCATCCGGCCCGTCGCGCATCGCTCGAGTCTGACGTGTGTATGTATGCTCGGACGGCTCGGACTGGTGCGGCTTACCGTACTGACTTGCATCGGACTCAGGCTGTCAGTCGGTCACTCTGGCTCAAGCTTCGAGTCGTCAACGTTATGGGGCCTGGATATCGGATGGTTGCAATCGCGCGTCTGTGGCCCCGAGTCACAGCTAGTGTTGGGTATTGGTGACGTGAGGCACGGGATCTGGATGTCGTGATGAGATGCATACTGTATGCCAGTGGGGGCGGGTTGGAATTGGACAATGATTGGTGCGTACTGTATAATATCCTCTAGCCTGAATGGGCAGTTATGCATTATGATGATGATTATCCTCGGTTTCTAGCTCGCGAGTATCTCGTGCGCCGTGCGCCTTTGACCGCTGCCACCAGAGCTCGAGTGTGCGCAGCCCACACGTATACAGTGACCTCCAATACCGAGTATCAAGCCTAACCTGGATCTCTACGGCAGCTCCGTCACGGTGCCTACTGATCTCGAGGCCGGCTCCCCCGAGTTGCACCCGCACCCGCACCCGCTCACTGATCCCAACCGACGATGACGATGATGGTGGCTGGCACAGAGATCTTTACATGAAACCATAACAGGCACGCCGTTCCAGTCACTATGCCGCGGAGCTAACTTTCTTCGACGGTTTGCCGTTGCTCGGTCTGACTCATCTCAGGATCAGGCTGAAACTCAAGCTCTAGCTCAAGTTCCAGCCCAAACCCAAGTTGCGTTATGCATGCATTACGGCCTACACACTATGGTGATCTCACTTACGGGAACGGGAGGCGCTGGAATTGAGCGGCTGGAGGTAGTTCTGCAGGTAAGTTCTGAGCTCAGGCTCGCCTGAGGGGGCGATTTACGATCACGGAGTTACTGAGGATTTACTTGTTTCGTTAGATAGGAATGCCCGTCCGGCAGGAGTTCAACTACTCAGCACTTGCAACTTAGACAACAATCTTGATGCCGCGGTTTTCGCAAACAACTGTTTTCGGGGAGTATCACCTTGTCTCTCGCGTCGACGGCCGCAGGCACAGGTTACAGTTGTCAATGGACAGTGGACAGTCACATTGACGGCGCCACGGTTGCGATCGCAAGCCCGCAACTGTGACTGTTCAAACATTCACTAGGGGAACCGCTGTCCAACCACTGTCGCTGCCGAGGTTATCTGACGCGGTCGACGTCGCGGGTCTGGGGCCTGGCCCGTACAGTCGCATTGGGAAATTCCAATACCGTGTTCGCGTCCGTGTATAGTGGGTGCTGCATTCTCCACGCAGGACGGACATTGTGTCTGCGTCTGCGAGTGGGTTTGTGATGTGCACTTGCGGGTAGTCCGTGCGGTTCCGAGGCGAGAGGGCGCTCTATTGGTGCTAATGGCCCTGGTCTTTGTCGTCGCATGGAATATGTAAATGCAAGACCCGCGCGGAGGCACCAGGTGTGCTAGCCAAACCAGTTCTGGGATTCCAAGATATTTTCATCGGGAACTAGTACTAGGTGCGCAATGCGTACTCGATTCCTACCAGCCGTAACAGCTCTAAGCAGTCTCTCCTGTGTCAGTTAGGACTCAATTCTCGATACCATCGAACGATGAGGCATTATCGGTGCATCGGCACAGCATACAGGCCTGAACTTGACCCCGCCTCGCCAACAATCCACTCGGTGGAGCTGCCATTTACGACAACATGCCAAGGCCAAGACATGCCCACCGGTATGCACACTCTCGTTTGACTAACCGGGCCGAAGCTTACTCGCTTGCTCTCTATATCCTGGATTGTGCTCGCACATGCCGCATGTCATATGCCGTACTCGCCACCGCACGCACTAGGCTCCCGATTTGCCTAGCGGGGTTTGGTACCGCCCACGAATGCCCCGCGACAACTTTCTTTGATAGACATCGGGTGTCGGGCGTTGGGCGTCTGTGCACCCGTGCTCCTCGCGCACGACATCGGACGCCTCGGTTTTGGCGTTACGCTCTACGTGCGGATTCCGGTGGACTTGGGAGCGGCGCGGAACGTACGCATGGTCGTTCACACTCGATTGATTCGGATGCGGACCCTCAAGGTCTCACTCGAGATTGGGGTGCTCCGGTTCTGTCGGAATGATGCAGTCAGCGTCGGTCTTCTGTGGTGAGTACGTACTCATGACTTTGTGCTGGGGTGGTCGGATGACGTGCACCGTACTGCAGGGACGAACCGTCAGATCAGGTCAGGTCTGCATTCGGTGGGAGCAGCCCTTGCGGGGGTATGAACACATGCTTTTGTCAAACTGCCGGCTCATGTGCGTTGTACAGCAGTACATATGCCACGAGGACTTCAGCAGATGCGAACGGAAGTAGAAACTTCTGGCTATCATGAGACATGGTGAGTGATGACATTTTTTTATCGCCAGAAATCAGCTTGCGGGACTGACGGTCTTTGATGTCAGTAGTGCACTCAACCGCTCTCCGTATCGAATCAAGCTCTCTCGATCGGAAAAGACTTACAACATGAAGGCGGTTCGAACAGACTCATCTGGATGCGACCTTGCGACCGACACGCACGGCTCAACGACAACGCATCGATAGCTGCCTTTCGGGCTTCAAGCACGTCTGTCCCGCTTCCAGACATGCGACCGAAATTTATGCGGCCGGGACCTCACAGCCATGTCATTCCCAGTCGTCAGACGCGTCTCGAGCGAACATGGCCCGTGAATGGCTCGACATACGTCACGACGACCTCTGCTTCACGTCTGCATTTACATCCCACCCACCCTAAACTCCCTGTGCACTACTGTGCACCATCTTGTCCATCCTATGCTGCCGTCAATCACCGCCCACTAAACAGACCGTCCACCCACAAACGCACACGAACTCTATCTTCACGTCAACGCAGCGCGCTCCGCGTATCTGCGCCGCCAGTGGAAGTCATCCCAATGCACCCCTTCCACAAGGACCTTCCATCCGAGCCTCTCGCGACCTTCTTCCGCAGCCAACTCGTCAGGCGTCGTGTTTTCCCTGCGCCGATATCAAAATAACTAAAGTATATTCGCCCTGCATCTAAAGCCTGGAGCAACTCCGGACCGCGTAAGCAGTGCTGACTCCTACAGTACTCTTTCCCCCCCCAACCGATTTATCCCGTCTTATTCGAGGTGGGGCCCGGCGGCGCGCGCTCCGGCTGCTTATCCTCCGCTTCTGTCGGCGAGAGCTCAGAAGTCCTTGGCGCGGTGGGTCCTCCGCACATTGGATAAGTACGGCCAAACAAAATCCTTCAGGCCCGCTACATGGTCAACATTGTCTGCATGGGGGTGCCGCTTGATTCTGGTCCTCGGACTTTGGATCGGTGGATCGCGATTGGTGGCGACCAATGTCCTGCGCTGAGGATGTATAGGCGACTGCGGATTTAGATGCGTTATGGCATGCATGTGTTATCGTGTGCCGATAACGGGCAGGGCGAGAGAAGCGTGGATGAAGGGTGCGGTGTGGTGTGGTAAGTGCGACATGTCGGAGGCGTGTCTTCTTCGGTCTGATTGCTCGTTCTGAGGCGGACAGGGTAAGGAAATGGCATCGCAAGACTCGGACTCGGATGCGCCTGTTGCGTCACCCCTGCGTCGATCGGGACCATCATAGGGAGGGTGTATCCGTTCGAGGCTTCCTACCGATGCTAGCGGATCGTTGGCTGCACGTATGTGTTTGTCTTGGCTCCGAGCATCCGAGTGCTGACTCGTCCTTAGCAAGTAGAGATGCTGCCCCATCAAATCGGGTGGTGGAATTTTGGGCCTGGTTTTCCTGGTGGAACGATCAGACCTCCGACGAGTCAAGGATGAGCATGCGATCAGGCGAAGCTATCGCAGACCCACGTGCCATGCCATGGAATTATGGCAGCACTGACACTGCGACACGCGTGGAATCAGTTTCGAATTGTCCTTGCACTCGACGTTCGTGGCCGATAGATCATCTGTGAAGCTTGAAGTAACAGCAGTCAGAACGTTCCAGGCGTATTCCGTGTCGCAAAAAGGGATAAGATTACTGTAAGTTGTGGATGTGGCTATGATGATTCGACATACTTACTGCACAACCTTCACCGCTTTCATCCAGGTGATGGCGCGGACATTGAACTCAACGATGGTGGCGGCGCCTCTGGGAATGGTATGCAGGATAGGAACAATCTTTCATTCTCTGCGGCCGCCCCGCACTTAACAGTCAAGTGAGTGTACGTCTCCAGGGATCTGAGTCCTCATCTTGCAGTACGCACCCCGACAACTGACGACTGCATTGCATTCCATATTGAAGAACACAGCGAAGTGCTTCTTCTTCTCCCTTCTGCTCATCAAAAATTTGGCCAGCATCAGCACCCGAAGCTGTGGAACGCAACCAGTCCGTTCGTGCGTCTCCCAAGGCGACTGAACCGCACGACCGCCCCATAGCGCTCGAGAAGTCGTGCTCGGCCCCTCGCTCTCAGGACGTGGATCTTCGACCTCCATGGCTAATCTGATGCCTCTTGGATGCTCAGATCCCGGACAGCCAGAACGCGCGAATGCTACCAAAGCGGGCACACGAGCAGGTGACCGCGGGAGTCCTCCGTGGTCATCGGCGGCTTCGTATGGTAGGCTGCCGCCCGCGAAGCCTCTGCGCACTGCCCGTATGGCGCGTCGTGAGCGCAGTGACCCAACCTCGGAGTTTGTTGCCTTCGGCACGGATGCGCGTGCGAGCTGGCCTTCCGTATCCTAGGATTCGAAGCACGCTGGACATCGTCGGAGTTGGAGTTCCTGGTTGCAATGGAGGTGCTATAGGGCATAGGGCGTAGGGCGCAGGCCAGGATGCTTTGGAATATGGGAAAATGCGTCCATGTAGGGAAGCGCGTTGGCCAGTTGGGCAGTATTCATACGTTGGCAAGGTACGGTTCCCAGACCTGAATGTTGAGCACTCACTGGAACTCAGACATTGGCACCACGCGTATGCTTTGGGCAGCACAGTAACCTGGCGATGCCGTGTGTCAGTACAGGAAATTAACCTACAGGCTCGGTGCAGCAAACATACACGTCATATGCCACCGAGGCCTGCATCTCTAACAAGTCAATATCGATAGAGCTATACGGAAATCAAGAAGTCCACATTTACAACGCGTTGGTAAGTGCTCCGCGACGAGCGTGGCTTCGATCAGACTTGATTGGATGGCTTCCCAGGCCGGATCTAGCGTGTCTCTCAATCCCGGGGGAGCTGCAGTGGACACCGAACAGTACTTCACCGACATTTATGGAACATTCGCGCAAGGCTGACTGATTGTCAATGACGCGAAGGTGCGCTGTGTTTGGTTTGAATGTTGAGTACTTACTTTCTGATTCTGTCCGCACAGCTCTGTTGCTACAGTATTCCGCACAGCCATGGCTTGCGTTGTGACGACCGTGTATCGGCTTCAGAAATGGCTCGAAGGCAGCGACAGCGTGCGCCGCTCGTGCGTCTGATATGATAACATGCTTGAAGTGAGCATGGCAGTTCATACAACGATGTGCGCAACCGATAAGCTCACGTTCCTCTATCAGTCTGTAGACTTACCACGTCAACGGTCAACATCAAGAAGCTTCTTCAATAGACAAGAGCGACTGATATTCCACTCTACCGACAGAGACAGTTAGCAGGCCGACGGGACTCGAGAGACAGAGACAGAGACACCGGCGAGCCCGCATCTGCCATCGTCAAGGCCACTCACCCTCCCTTCCCCCCAACCGTAAGATAGCTGCCAGCTCCACATTTGGAGGGATACTGTCATGCCTGAGACAGGCTGGTGTTGGCGCTGGTTCCAGCGACTCCGACATCACGACGCTTAGGAGTCAGTGCACAATGTATTTTGGGCGCTGCTTGAACTTCGGATGCGCCCGGTGGTTCTTGGGAGTTTGCGTCGTACTGTATACGTCGCGCAGATGATCCTCCCACGTCCAGCGCGGCACTGACCACTGACATGGACAGATCCTAATCTCCTCCGAGCACAAGCCAGATTGTCGCTCGGTTCTTGCGCCCGGTGGAGAACGGCTGGATGCGAACACGGTTCAGGCCGACGACCTTGACTCTGGCTCTTGCTCTTCTTCGGAGATGTGCGGCTCCTATCATTGCGCAGATCTCGCGGAGGCTTCCTGCAATGAACGGGGCAAGTAAGTATAATATAAAGAAGCGACCTCTCGCACCGGCGAAGGTTTTGGCGGGACATCCCGTCGTTTCTCCAGTAGGACCGACAACTTTCATCTTCTGTGATAGATGCCTTGCACCTGTTTGTAAAGGCAGAAGACCGTCGAGGAACGATACAACCTACTCAGCTATAAAGCCCACCGAATTATTGTTCTGCGTCACCCCCAGACAGACCTCTTCAAGCACAATGATGACCGTGAGTGCCGGGAGCGAGACAATTTTTTTAGAAAGGTCTCGGCGATTCTGGCGAATGAGAGTTGATGTGACTTGAATAGATGGGTCCGGGAGAACCAGCGGATCGTACGCGCATGAAATAGTGCTTGGGTAGGGCTCTGAGTTCCCTGAGCCACCATAGCTTCTATTTTGGCAACGTTAGATAGAGAAAATAGAAAGATATGATTATTGACACAAATATATAGGAACCCCGTTAATTATACGTCGGATCGCTCTGGTGGTGCGGGGTCGGAAGCGCTAATAGCCGTTTCCGCATCGAGCAGCCACTGCAGAGGTCTTGAATGATAGACGTGGATCAAATGTGGGGAACCCTTCCGAGAGACCAAGCCTCCCTCCACCGGCACGTCCATCGCGCGTTCTGGGGGCAACGGCGCGAGTGGCACCAGTGGCTCGGTGATCTTGAGCACCCTGATGACGAGGACGCGCAAATCGGCATGTTCAGGAAGCGGGGAGCGCTCCAGGCAGCAAAGCATTCTTCCTGCAGCAAACGGATTCAGCGCACTCAATAGACCAGGAAAGGGCCCATGCACGAGTAGTCCATGCGGCAAGCACAGAATAGCAAGACGCGGAGACATACCACTGAAATATGGTCGCCCGTCCGGCTGCAAAAACACATTATCGAAGGCAGCGTATTTCGAAGCGACCTTGATGCACCAGGACCGCCGGCACAGGTTGACGGAAAACGGCTGCCCA
Organism: Dentipellis fragilis; assembly: GCA_004679275.1. NCBI lineage: Eukaryota > Fungi > Basidiomycota > Agaricomycetes > Russulales > Hericiaceae > Dentipellis > Dentipellis fragilis. The sequence continues at coordinate 10,220 of SEOQ01000644.1, forward strand.
AGGCCAGATACAACGCGCCGCGAGGAATATCCAGACGACCCGCGCTCGAACAGCTCCTTACTGACGAGGTTGTCCCGAAGGAGCATCGCTCGCAGTTCGCCTGATACTGCTATGCGCTCGAATTGAATGCTCCACGGCAGGCCATCGGCGTGCCGCAGGTCCTGCCCCTCCGCGAAGCTTGCGGGGTCATTTGTCTGCGTCAAGCGGAAGCGCAGCTCTCCGGGGTAGCTTGCTGGTCGGTCGTTTGGGCCGTCGGATGCGCGCGGGGTGCTGGTGGGGTGGAAATAGAAGAACCCATGCGTGCCTGGGGGAAAGGGGAGGCGTCGAAAGTACCGCATTAGATAGAATGAAGTAGTTTCAGCCGACTTGTTTTGCTTGTATTCGGGGAGGGGCCGCACGTTCTCTTTCCCAGAGAGGTCGCAGTAGTCATCGGGCGAGAGACGCGTGGGATCGAGCGTGGAGAACCACGGGCGCGAGCGTAATGTCCTGCGCTTGCGCTGCGAGGTAGAAAGGGCCTGGAAGACGACCACTAGTCAGCGCACGGATATAGATTGAGCGAGGCAGATACGAACGTGGCGCAGGCCGGACATACTCCATGATACTAAGATGCTCGGGGGTTGATATCTAGCTATAGGTTGGCGTGTCGAAGCAAGGCAAGTCGGGTATCGTCGGAAGGGTAGTGTCGCGGTTAAATGGGTTGCACGAGAAAACATGAGCGGTAGTCTATAGTACTAGTACCGGTCGCGGGGGGAGGAGGAAGGCAGCGGCGGCCCGCCGGTGCGGACTCATGCGCCCATGTGATTGTGAGTAAATTGTACCATTTCCGATTCGTTTGACTCTACAATGTTGCGTGCAGGCGAACCATCGGACAACCCCGCAACTACCTATTCTACTACACGTCAGGCCTTGAAGATTGTTCAAAACCTTGCTAGTAAAGCACAACTCTCTGGTAATATGTAATCATTCATCCTCAGACTTTGGAGCTCATTTTCGACTATTATTACTCGCACGACCCGGAGGTAAGCTCATCCGGACTACGACTAATATACATACGAGCACGAGCGGTAAGCTCACGTTCGTCTGCCAGTATGTAGCCTACAAGTCAACGGTCGACATCAAGAGCAGATTCAATAGATGAGAGCGCGGCGGGCCGACGGGACTAGTGACCAGTGACGACTGCAGTGAGCCCGCATCTGCCACCTTCAAGTCCACTCAACACTCACCCGCTGTCGTATGATACTGTAGCTGACAGCTCCGCATTTGGAGGGACCTGACATACCTGAGACAGGCTGATGCTGGGGCTAGCGATTCCATCGTCACAGTGTTCAAGGAACCGTTGTACAGTGTATCCTGGTCTATGCTTGAACTTCGGATGTGCCTGGCTGCGGCGGTCCTTGGGAGATTGCTTGGTAAGAAGACTGTATGCATTGCGCAGCCGAACCTCTCACGTCCAGCGCGGCACTGAACACTGACATGGACAGATCATTATCTCCTCCGAGCAGAAGCTAGATTGTCGCGCGGCGCTTGGATCCGGTGGAGAACGGCTGGATGCGAACACGGTTCAGGCCGACGACCTTGACTCTGGCTCTGGCTCTTCTTCGGAGATATGCGGCTCCTATCATTGTGTAGATCTCGCGGAGGCTTCCTGCGATGAACGGGGCAAGTAAGTACAATACAAAGAAGCGACCTCGCACACCGGCGAGGGTTTGGCGGGACATCCCGCCGTTCCTCCAGTAGGACCGACTGATTTTATCTTATGTGATAGATGCCTTGCACCTGCTTGTAAAGGAAGAAGACTGTCGAGGAACGACACAAGCCCGCCGAACTATTGTTCTGTGTCAGACCCCTCCGAGCCCAATGATGACTGTAAATGCCGGGAGCGAGACGATTTCATTTAAAAAGTCTCGGCGATTCTGGCGGATGAGAGTTGATGTGACCTGAATAGACGCGCCCGGGAGAACCAAAGGATCGTATACGCACAAAATAGTGCCTAGGAAGGGCTATGAGTTTCCTGAGCCACCATAGCTTCTGCTTTAGCAATATTGGATAGAGATGATACAAAAATATGATTAGGAACCCCGTAATTATATGTCGGATCGCTCTGGTGGTGCGGGGTCGGAAGCACGAGCCGTCTCTGCATCGAGCAGCCACTGCAGAGGTTTTGAATGATAGACGCGGATCAGATGTGGGGAACCTTTCCGTGAGATCAAGCCTCCCTCCACCGGCACGTCCATCGCGCGTTCTGGGGGAAAGGACGTGAGTGGCACCAGCGGGTCGGTGATCTTGAGCACCCTGATGACGAGGACGGGCAGGTCGGCACGCTCAGGCAGCGGGGAGCGTTCCAGGCAGCAAAGCATTGTTCCTGTAGCAAATGGATTCAGCACACGGCTCGATAGACTAGGCAATGGTCGCAAGCACAAGTAGTTCATGCGATAGTGAGACGTGGACACGTACCACTGAAATATGGCCGTCCGTCCGGTTGCAAAAACAGATTCTTGACGGGAACCCATTTCCGCTCTGGGCCCGCTGGACCCGGAACAGAATCCACTGCGATGCACCAGGTTCTCCGGCACAAATTGGCAGAAAACGGTTGCCCGAGGCCCAACATGACGCGGCGCGATGGTCTCCGTTGCTGACCTCGATAAGGAAGATAGTCGTTCCCCACACGGCGGGACGGCACGCTACTCCTACGCACATGCTCACGCTCACGCTCGAGCTGCTCCTCGCTGATGAGGTTGTCTCGCAGGAGTATCGCTTGCAGTTCACTTGCTGCTGGGCTTGTTGCTATGCGCTCGAATCGGATGCTCCATGGGAGGCCATCGGCGTGCCGTAGGTCTTGCCCCTCCGCAAAGCACGCGGGGTCGTTTGTCCGCGTCAAGCGAAAACGCACCTCTCCGACAAGCACCCTGAGACGGTTCTCTGGCCTGCCGTCTGGGTCGTCGGATACGCGCGGGGTGCTGGTGGGGTAGTAATAGAAGAAGCCTCGCGTGTCTGGGGGGAACGGGAGGTATTCACGGTGCTCCATTCCATAGTACAAGCTAAGCACAGAAGAACCATGGATCTTGACTTTGCGGAAGGGTCGTGCATTCAGTGTTCCAGACAGGTCGCAGAAATCATCGGGCGAGAGACGCGTGGGGTCGAGGGTGGAGAACCAAGGGCGTTGACGGCGAGGCGCGGTGGTACGCTGCAAGGTAGAGAGGGCCTTGAAGACGATCTATAGTCAGTATGCGGCTATGGCGAGCGTGGGCGGGGCAGATACGAACGTGGCGCAGGCCGAATATGGTCCATGATCTCGTACAAGGTGTGCATCCAGGTTGAATGTGGCGTGCCAAAGAATAAGCCGGGTATCGTGGTAAGGGTAGCATTGCGGGTGGATGTATTGCGCGAGAAAACATGAGCGGTAGCCCAGTGTAAGCCCATATGATAAGTACAGGCAGCTAGTGACTTGGTCGCGGGGAGAGTAACAAATTATGGTATAACCTTCTCACAGTCATGAACGCGTTCCGCGCCGGCGGCCCGCCACTGGTCCTCCTCCTCTCCCCCCACGACTGGCCGCTGTATGGACTTACGCTGGCCTACCGCTCATGTTTTCTCGCGCAATACATCCACCCACAATGCTACCCTTACCACGATACCCGGCTTATTTATCGGCACGCTACATTCAACCTGGACGCATACCTTGTACGAGCATATCAGCATCATGGACCATGTTCGGCCTGCGCCATGTTCGTATCTGCCTCGCTCACACGAATCATAACTTTATAATGACTACAGATCGTTTTCTAGGCCCTCTCTACCTCGCAGCGTACCACCGCGCCTCGCCGCCAACGCCCATGGTTCTCCACTCTCGACCCCACGCGTCTCTCGCCCGATGATTTCTGCGACCTGTCTGGAACACTGAATGCACGACCCCTCCGCAAAGTCAAGATACATGGTTCTTCTGTGCTTAGCTTGTACTATGGAATGGAGCACCGTGAATGCCTCCCGTTCCCCCCAGACACGCGAGGCTTCTTCTATTACTACCCCACCAGCACCCCGCGCGTATCCGACGACCCAGACGGCCGGCCAGAGAACCGTCCCAGAGTACTTGTCGGGGAGGTGCGCTTTCGCTTGACGCGGACAAGCGACCCCTCGTGCTTCGCGGAGGGGCAAGACCTACGGCACGCCGATGGCCTCCCATGGAGCGTCCCATTCGAGCGCATAGCAACACACCCAGGAGCATGCGACCTGCGAACGATACTCCTGCGGGACGGCCTCGTCAGCGAGGAGCAGCTTGAGCATGAGCGCGAGCATGTGCGTAGGAGTGGCGTGTCGTCGCGCCGTGTGGTATCGCGCCGCGTCATGTCGGGCCTCGGGCAACCGTTTTCTGCCAACTTGAGCCGGAAAAACTGGTCCATCGTGGTGGATTCCGTTGCGGGTCCGGCGGGCCCAGAGCGGAAATGGGTTCCCCTCCAGAATCTGTTTTTACAACCGGACGGACGGCCATATTTCAGTGGTACGTGTCCACGTCTTGCTATCGCATGAACTACTTGTGCTTGCGATCATTGCATGGTCTATCGCGCATGTGCTGAATCAGGTTGCTACAGGAAAAATGATCTGCTGTTTGGAGCGCTCCCCACTGCCTGAGCATGCCGACTTGCGCGTCCTCGTCATCAGGGTACTCAAGATCACCGACCCGCTGGCGCCACTCGCGCCGTTGCCCCCAGAACGCGCGATGGACGTTCCGGTGGAAGGAGCCTTGGTCTCCCGCAAGGGTTCCCCACATCTGATCCGCGTCTATCGCTCAGGAGCTCTTCTACCACTCCTGCTCGGTGCAAAAGCGGCTAGTGCTTCCGACTCTGCACCGCCAGAGCAATCGTTCAACATATGACGCGTTTTCGTGATGAAGCTTGATGTATAATGAGCGGAATTCTCCTTCACTGGTGTCCATGACTTTGTATCTTCTCTATCTCACATTGCCGGAGTAGACGCGATCGTCGCTCAGGAAATTTACTATACCTATCCCAAGCACTAATGTGGGTACGACTCGCTGCTTCTCCCATTTATTCAAGTTATAACAAACCTCACCCGCCAGAACCGCTGAGATCATTCTATCATATGAAGCCTCCGCAATATCTACACAATCTAGTCGGAGCCGCACATCTCCGACGAAGAGCCAGGGCCATGATCCTCGTTCTGGCTTGTGCTCGGAGATTGGGGTCTGTCAGTGATTAGTGCCGCGCTGGGCGTGGAAGGATCGGTTTGTACGCGACGTATACAGTATGTACTACTAGACGAGGCAAACTCCGGAGAACCCTCGGGCACATCCGAAGTTCAACCTCATGAGCAGCGACCAAAATGCATTGTACCCGACTCCTGAGCATCATGATGCCGGAGTCGCCAGCACCAGCACCAGCCTATCTCAGGCATGATGATATCCCTCAAGGAGCCACTGACTATCATGGTGAGCGGACTTGACGATGGTAGATTCTGCAGGCCCACCGGTGTCTGTCTGTCTCTCGAGTCCCGTCGGCCTGGCCCGTCTGTCGGTAGAGGTGTGCCAGGAGGTGCAGTCACAGTCGCTCTCATCTATCGAAGGGGCTTTTTGATGTCGACCGTTGACGTTGTAAGGCTAACCTGACAGACGAACGTGAGCTTATCGGTCTTGCTCGTCGTCGTCCAGCATGGATATGAATGTATCCCGGTCTGGGAACCCCGCGACGAGACTCAGACTCGGTGTCCTATTTTTCGAGTGTCCTGGTCATATTAGAGCCTAGATGAAACCACCAGGAGGCAGGACCGCCTCGTACGAGTAATATCAGAGGCCTGGTTTCAAAAACGTTATAAGTATCAATATTGGATAAAAAATACAGAGTCATGATTATTGACACCAGCGAAGGAGAACCCCATTCATTATACATCAACTTTAAACAATCGCTCTGGCGGTGCAGAGTCAGAAGCACTAGCCGCTTCTGCATCGAGCAGGAGCTGTCGAAGAGGTCTTGAGCCATAAACGCGGACCAGATGTGGGGAGCCCTCCTGGGAAACCAAGGCTCCTTCCACCGGCACGTCCATCGCGCGTTCTGGGGGCAACGGCGCGAGCGGCACCAGCGGGTCGGTGATCTTGAGCACCTTGATGACAAGGACGCGCAAGTCGGCATGCTCAGGCAGCGGGGACCGCTCCAGGCAGCAAATCATTGTTCCTGTGGAGAACAGATTCAGCACATGCTCGATAGATTAGGCAATGGTCGCATGCACTGGTCGTCCATGCGAGCACAAAATAGCGAAACGCGAACACGTACCATTGAAATACGGCCGTCTGCCCGGCTGCAAGAACGGATTCTCGAAGGCAGTGTATTCCGAAGCGACCATGATGCACCAGTTTTTCAGGCGCAAGTTGACAG
>SEOQ01000645.1:0-16567 GCA_004679275.1 Dentipellis fragilis
CTTGGAGGTTGGGTTGAGAGTACGGGGCGTGGGGACGACAGGCTCGGAGTTCGGGTTGAGAGCACGGGCCGTGAGGACGAAAGGCTGGGAGTTTGGGTTGAGGGCACGGGGCGCGGGCGAGCGAACTTCTTGCAGCCGGGGAGGTACCATCCGCTGAGGCAAAGGTTGGGGTGCACTTGCCTGCTGGTGCCGTGGTGCCGGTACGTACTGAGAGCGGGTTTCTGAAGGCGTATACCGCGATGCGGGTGTGGGTTCGGGTGGGTTNGAGCTCGTGCCCGGCCTAGTAGAGCGCGCATGGCCTTCGAGTGCCTCAATAGTATGCCGTAACTGGGACCGCATGTCGTGGAACTCGCGTCCGAGCACCCTAATGCTTTCGTCAAGCCGCCTAATGCTCTCATCGCGTGCTGAGTTCTCGATGGAAGGAGTTGGCAGAGCGGGAGCGACGGGTGGCAGCTGGGTGGGAGCGACGGGCAGGGCGAGAGCAACAGCTTCTCGGATAGCGGCAGCCAAGGTCTCCGCGCTGATGTACACCGGCGCCGGGGCGTGAATAGGCTGCGCGTCGACAGTCGACGTCGAGTGGGCCGGCTCTGCAGTGATGCGCGCGTCCTCCGAAGTCCCGTTGGTGGTGACGCCAGCCTCCGCACTGAGGCTCTTCGGTTCCAAGGTGTCCGTGACGGCCATCGTGGCAGTCTCCACGCCGGGATAGACGAACTCGTCGTCACCGTCGGCGCCAGAGTCCTCCAGGGTCTGCGCGATGTCCATGGTGCGTTCCTCGACGGCCGGGGCGACGGTGGCAGCGCTCGCGTCCTCCGAGGTCGAGACGAGAAGTAGAGTCGAGTCTACGACCGGGGAGCCTGTCTGTGCATCCGTGATCTCCTCCACGCCCGGGTAGACGAAGGAGTCGTCGTCGAGGTTGGCGTCGTCCTCCAAGGACAATGCCGCAACAGCGGCGACGAGAGCTGGGGATAGGACCGGGGATGGGGAGTCTGCGCGCGCGCCAGTGGACTCCATTGTCAGATAGACGAACTCGTCGTTGTCGTCGTTGTCCAGAGCCAGAATACCCGCATCGAACACCTCGTCGCTCGAAGGCAAGGCGACGACAACGGAGGCTGGGGATTGGAACGGAGACAGTGCCGGAGGAGAAGATGGGCCGATGGATGGAGACGGGGCCTGAGACCGGTAGGCATCCTTGTCCTCGGGGCTGTATTCGAACGAGTCGTCGGAGTCGTCGTCTTCCGCTGCGGCGTCCAGTGCCGTGTAAGAACCTGCGTCTGCCGCTGTCGGCGTGCGAGCGCCAGCGCCAGTGTTCGCATCTGTATCCCAGTCCGTGACTAAGTCCAGGATGAGGGCCGGAGACCAGGTCGAGGCGGGGAGAGCCGTGGTAATGTCGTGAGTGACGGTGGTAGCAGAGCCCTCGTCCGACGCGCCGTGGTTCGACTTGGGGCAGCAGCGCTTGCACTGCCCAGCGCAGAGCGCCCCGAGGTCCGAGTCGTCAGCATCGTCGTCTGACTGCGAGGCGCTTGTGTCCGTGTCATTCTGCAGCACGATCCCGTCAGCATCAAGTCAACATACACATATTCACAAGCACTTACCAACTCCGAAGTCTGCACGTCCTGATCATGGTGCTGTACGGGTGCGCTAGGTTCCGTCTGCGTATTCTGGTCCTGCACGTCGTGCTCCAAGTTGCGTTGCGCGGCCTGACCCGGGTTCTCCACCTGGGCCTACAGACACCCGCATCAGCATCCTGACGCTTCCCACAGCTCAGTCGAGTTACTCACTGCGTTGCGCGCATCTGCGTCCACCTTCTGAAGTTGGAGCTGGAGCTTGTATTTGAGCACCTGATGAATACATGAGCATGTAGCTCAACATAAAGCAGGGATATAGACGCAAGACGTACCGCGATTTCCGCTGCCGCAACTCGAAGGCGCCGTTTTGCGCACAGGCTGGGTCCGGCGAGATTCTTGTGGCCCATGTCGATCCGCGTCTTACGCTCGCGGGGCTATTGAAACCATGGAATCAGCACCCCTGCAAGTACGTACGCCACAACAAGAGATCGACCACTCACTGCTTTGCCCGCCCTCCTCAACTGGAGTCCGAATGTCTATGAAAGCGCATGAGCACCTTCACCATACTGGGCCACACATGAAACCCGAGACGTACCGTGATGAAGATGAGTGTGACGATGCCGACGGCGAGGCGCGTGCTCGCGCGTGGCGATGGAATGGTCTTGTAGGCCGTATAGACGACGTGCTCCGTATTGATGTCATCGTCAGTCTCCGAGTTCGCGTCCGTGGTATACAATTCCTCCTCCGGCTCTGGCTCTACCGTATACAAGATGACGGCTTTCGGCGGCAGGGCGGGGACTTCGACGACCGAGGTGTGTGCATGGGGACTGGCGAAGTAGACGACAGTGACGGTAGAGGGTGGCGGCAGGACGGTGACGGTAGCAGTGATGGTGGTGGTGGCGGTGACGGTTTCAATGGGGGCCTGGAAGGTGGGGGTGCCGGCGTAGACGAAAGGCTTGAGTGCCATGTCTACGATAGAGTTCGAGAGACCAGAGTTTGGGATGACGATGTTCGCCATCAGACGAATGGAGACGGGGGTAATCACCCCCGCCAGGAAGGTGAGTACACGGTCGAACAGCATGGTAGTGCCGCAGACCAAAGTCGATACAGTGGATAAGTTTGAGCTTGCAAGTTATTGCGGGGATGGTAGTGGTAGGTGGATAAGCGGGGAAGGCGGGCCACCCAATTGTCCAGTACTTATATGGAGAACAAGGCAGGTCATTGTGCAGACGGCCCTTGTGCAGCACGGGACCGGGCGCGAGCCAATGGACGGGGCGTACCTCGGATCGGGCGCCTGTGCACATCTTCGACTCCGAAGACTTTGAGAACAGCCTGACGCCGTGATCTACCCGAGCACGTGGTTCCCCGTAGAACAATAATTACCTCTTTTGTTGCGACGCCTGCCCCAGATCCGCCTCCCGCGATGGCATGAGGCCGCGGCGCAGAGCGCCGGAGAACAAGGCTTCGCGCACCGCCATCAGCCGTGCACGGGCGAGCATTATTGTATTGCAGATATTGCGCTCAGCAGGGTACTGGGAAGCAGCTGGCGCGTGGTGCATGGTAGATAATAAGGAAATTTGAAATCAAAGCCGTAGGCAACTGCAGCTAGTAACCGTGCCGATCAGCACAGAATAATACTGGGATCCCTACTCATCCATAGCAAAAAGAAAGAACAACATCGCGGTTTGGTGAAGTTGCCTAGTGGACGGGTAGCAGAAAACATGGCGACAAGCAAGCCCGGGCCCCCGCGGTGCACGGCGCTTCCTTCCATGAAGATCATGACAAAGAAGACAAAGCCGAGAAGCACCAGGCTGTGGATAGAGGCGTCGCCTTGAACCTAATATTCAGCACAGCATCGAAATCCGCGCAATTTTGCGAGCCAGCCGCCACTCACCTCCACGCGAAGGCCTCGAGGGTGTTCAGTGTTCTAGTCCCAGAAGGACATGATGGAGGCGCAGAGCACACAGGCAGCAGGGCACGCAAAGCGAGGCAGCACCCGCGATAGGATAGATGGAGGCGCAATCACGTTGATGGAAGAGACCGATGAAGATAGAAGCGACGCGATGGAGGCGCGATAGGACTCGTACGGACCCAGCAGTGTTTTTGATTTCCCTTACGAATGTGCTTTTTCAGAGCCATTGCAATGAAATGAGGGTCAGGTCGAGGAGGGTGACAAGGATGAGGACGACAACTTGTCCGACGAGGACGCGGTGAACTTCACGTGAACGATTACGTCATCCCGCCGCTCGTCGACATACCAGCATGCCGCACAAGTTCTCGACGGAGTGTATGAGCGATGAGCGAACACATCATATTTTACAGCTGGAATTGCAACAATAGAGATGTACTGTATTAAATGAAGCACCCAGAAACCCGCCAAAATGTCATATACTGATATTGGTCTGTGGAGAAAGTCAGGCTTGAAGAGCGGTCGTCCAGTAGCATGTACACACGCCTTCTTTACCTAGCTTCAAGATTAATCAAGCATGAGGTTGAGATTCATGATGCCGTCGAGCTTGCATCCGCCTGGGTCTGCGATGTCCTAGATGTCGCCCAACACGACGGTAGATGACTTACTGCCTTTCGCGCACAGAACAATATAGGCTGCACTGACAGGCGAGATAGCAGGACGATGACAATGTCGATAAAAAAGAGCGGATACAGCATGCGGTTGTGTTTCTCTCGCGGAGGAGCATGGTTCTATGGAACATCAAATCCTGGTAGCTGCACATTGCAGTCTGAGGGCCGCTTACCAGACCAGTGGTCGAGAGGTGTGTAGCCATCTGCATGGTGGGAACGTCACATTCGGCATCCTCGGGTTTGACGCAATGGGCGCGTTTGACGCTGCGAAGCGAAACAACGCGACACTTTCAACGGCCCGCGAACGTGTAATCCAAGGATATCCACACCGCGCCTCATCTTGCCTTCCTGTGCGCCCTCAGCACCTCGCAAATGAGCCTCCTCGTCGTGAACTTTGAATTTACTTGTGTCGCTGTCATGCTGAGTACAAGTCATGCCTTCCGGCAGGCGAAATCTTGGCGTCTGTAACCGTTCAGCCGCACAAAGCCCACGCACCTTGTCATATTGCGTCTGACCGCCCATATGTGATTGCTCTAAGACTTCGGAAACAACTTGAACAGCGGTACGTACGTATGTGTGATGGATTTGGTAGTCCTTGTGGTGGAGGGAAGAGAAGCCAGGGCATCCTGAGACCGGCGCCCAGAGTGCAGGACTGGACTCGGCCGGACATTGATGCCATTGCCGTGCCTGGTCCGGGGCCGCGGCACCAACCGGCGGTCGGTCGGCGCCTCCGGCGTATGCCGAAGCTCGAATACGTTGTCACCCGCACCGTGCGGTGCAGCTACAGTGAAACGTTTCTACTAACTATCGCTATCCTTCAGATATGTACTTACTCTGACCGCTGCATACCACTTCCAACCTCCCCTGACGTATCTGTGGGACCGCGCAGGTCCGCCGAGCGCATCATCACCTGCGCTAGATCAGAAAATCCTCTGGCAGCTGCTAGTTACCCCGCACTTGTACTCCGCTACGCGAGCTATCGCGATCAAAATGAACGGAAGCACTCTGTTCGACTTGACTTCCTCTCAGGCCGGCAATTGGCCGAAGCACCCCACCCGGGCTGACTGGCCACGACCACCGTCACGACTTCCCAGTTCCCACTTCCCACCGCATGAGGCTACGAGCGCTCCCCGCATGGCCGCGGCACACATGACTACAAAGTCCTGTCGGCCCAGCAATCGCCGACTACGCCATCTTCCCCTTCCTCTTCCAGCTTCTGATCGCCCCTGCGCCACAGGACTCGGAATTCAAAGTCCAATATCGTTGTGTCCCGATGCGGAAGGCTGAAGAACATCCAGGAAGCACCGTCGCGGCACGTCGCGGCGTCCAAGGGTCAATACGGGGAGGGCACCCTTGCGCCACGAGATCCCGCCGCGCGATGTTGTCCTCCTGCGCTTCCGCGCTGGGAATTCTGCATTCTTCCTCTTTTGTTATATGCATTGCTACGCGAGCGAGCCGGGGTCAAGATTGGGGTCGGGGTCTCGCTGTTCTGATGCCAGCGGAGTCACCGGCCATCCGCCTTCTCCAAATTCTCTTTGTCCTCCACCGTGACCACGCAACCGGAACCCACCCTGCCCCGCCCGTCCTTCCCAGCGCCCCTTGCCTTTGTCCTCTTTTTGTCCTCCTCCTCTCCCGCGCCATCGAGCCCTGAAATTCACGTTTTACGTCCTGCGCGGCCCGAGTTTTCGCCTGCCGTGTGGACGTTTCTCCATTTACTCTAGTGGATTGTCGTTCGGGTCGGGTCTCAGCCGCGCCAGCTGGGACCTGTGGAATTTGGAATGTTGGACTTTTGGAAGTCGCCACCGTCTCGCCGCTCGGGTCCCCGTACATCCATTGCCCCGCACTCGCCGCACTTCCAGACCCAGCTCCATGTCCAGCGCATACGACTCGTCGCCTTCTGCCCGTTTCTTCTGGTGGATGGTTCATGGTTCAACTTGCGCAGTCACCCTCACCTTATCCGCCCCATCGTTCGACTTCAACGCCCCAGCGTCGACCGACTCATTCTCGATTTCCTCTCCTCTCGGCATCATCGATATAATCTTCTCATTCCTGAGGCATCGCCCACTGTGTCCACAGAACCATCGCACCGTGCGCATCATATCGCGCCTGCCTCTCCCTGGTTCAACAACGACTTTTACAGACCGCTCGGAACCCGTCGGTTCAAGTTCAACATGACGACGTCTTCACTCAGCTGCCCTGACGACTGGTCTCAACGGCCTCTCTCTCTTTCTTGTCTCGACCACCATTTCATGCCTAGCGGTCCCGCCGACAGTCGTTACATTCAGACTGAGCGGTACCCGCGAACGGCCAGAACATTGCCGCTCCAAGTTATGGCCACCATCCTTATTCTCAGTACCAACAGTCCGCGGCAGCTCGACTCCTCAAATCAGGTGGATGGCGAGATCTACAGCGCCACGAACCAGAAAGTCGATAGGACCGCACAAGGTTGTGAGCAGGCGTAGGCGGCCTATCCTCGGCTGGAGAGCTCTTCACGCCTTCACGTCGGTACGTGACCTCATGCATCTTGTGCACTTCTGCCCTATCGGATTTTGGAACGAGACTGATTTTTTTTTGAAATCCCGGATTAGTACATGGTTAGCAAGCCTTTCATGATCAACCGTTCAAACGTTCAAGCTCAAGTCAGGCTTTCATCACCAACTGTAATTTCCTGTTTCTCCTCTGGCTCTTTTCTCAGAGCAACATCTCACATCGCGCCTCATGTCCGACTCCATCTTGGGTCCATCTCATCGTCTCTTGTCCCCAGTCCCCATTCTTCAGGCTGGGTAAAGCCAAAATCGAAGGTTCCCCATCATCTCCGACCTCCTCGTTCAGCAATACCGAGAACATCTTGTACCCGTCCGGCGCTGGTGGTACCGGAAACAATTGGCTTGCTAGCGATGGGAACAGTGCGCAAACATCAGGAAAAATGGTCCAGGCCATAGCTGCCGCCTATGCTATCGAACACTATAGAACCTATGTAGCCTCTAGATACAGACAGATGTTCTTGAGAGTGCTATAAATTATATACTGTTTTGGCTTCGATGGTAGGAACCTACATAGATCAATAGTGTCATGCAATTAGACATGAGGACTATCCTGTCATGGTACTATCAACAAGGACTCACACGCAATGAGGTTTCAAATGATTGGATTAGACCAAGAGGCTAACGAGAAGTAAGAAATGTATCTACGTCGATGTAATGGTTCACAAGGAAGTGTGACGCGAGATCGAGAACATTACTGGGATGCCATGAACGTTCAACAGTGGCTGGGAAGACAGGAATTAAGTGACACCCTCGCAGGATCTGATCAATACCGATGACAGAGGAGTTGGGGACATGATTGCGGGTCGAGCGAGAGATCTTGTACATCCCTGTACTTGGGTCCGGTCGTCCTAAAGGTGTGTACCACTGTACGAATGCCAGCAGATGTGGGAAACTGCCAAAACTGCGGAGGAAGGTCAAAGATCGCCCGCAGACGACCGACGCAGACCTGCGTTGAGTCTGCGTCGAAGCTATCAGAATGGTGGATCAAAAGGTTCAATTATTGCGTACCTGAAGTAGATTCCATGATAAACGCTGTATCGAAGTGAGCTCGGCGAGATGTCACTCGTGCCTGTAGATTTTGCGAGGGAGGCGTGGCCCACAGTGTGCTCTTGAAGGCGAACTTGGTACCCGTGGTGACATGAGGATGAGCAGGAGTGAAGAGCGTCACGCGTCTGTAGCAGTCGAAACGGTCGAAATGGCTGGGACGAATGGTGCCGCGAGGGAGACGTTGTTCGATGAAGGTGCTGAATGCAGGTAAGAAATTTGTAGCATGGAAACGCTCCTCTAACTGATTGACAAGCAGATCTTGATACCCTTTTGGGGACTTCATGGCAACTTGATACCGTGGTAACAGCGTCGGCATTGGAACGGACGGCGCCATCGACAGTTGAACGGTGCGTTCCTCCTGATCGTCACTGCCTGTGTCTGAATCCTGGTCTTCATCTTCGCAGTCGGACTCCCCAGAGACTGGCCGTGTGGCATTCCTATCCATTCTCGCTCGTCTCTCTCGTATCCAGTCGAGATAGGAAGAACACAAGACAACGGCCTCTTGCCTTTGCAACCAGAGCATCATCTGTGCGGTGTAATCACGCTTGTTGCTTGCCCGGTAAGCTTCTTTTGCATAGTCGATATGCAGCCGCTCTGGAGCCTCACTGTTGAACCTGTCTGCAGCTCCCCGAGAACGTATCGAAGCCACATAATGAATCATAGAATGTATTTTTGGTATGTTGAAGTGTTCTCGTATGCCGAACTGCTCCAATATCTCCTTGTTTCGATGAAAATCATCCAGGGAAGACTTCAATGCAGCAAGCGTATCGGTTGTGTGGGTCTGCAGCTGCGCCAAATAGATGAAGTCGATCAGTGCACGTGCCACCTTCAAGAGTCTAGCATTCGCATGAGGACCCAGTATGCCAATAAACACCTTCTCCATGGTCTTGTGTTCTGACCCTGTCCATTGCGAGACCGTAGAGATACCATTCTTGAAACGCCGAAGACCTGGGAACTCGGACAAAGATTTGAAGCATGCGTCAATTTCCTCGCTACCGAGAATTGCCATGCACCAGCTGACAAGATGATCCTTGAATACCCCTTTGTGAAGTTGGTGCAAGATGTCTGGTGTGAAGCAGGAGAAGAAATCACAATGCGGAAGGCCCTCCCAGAATGGTGAGTACACTGGTCGAAGTCCTTCCTTCTTGAAGTGTTCTGATTCGCCACTGCGCTCGTGTTGCTTCAGCGCTTCCAGAGTCTCCGGCACACCGTGGAGGGGAGACTGAACATTGTCGCCACGGGCATTGGCATCTACGGTGCAGCGTGGGCAGCGATTTTCTTTGCAGCAAGCAAGGAGACATTGCTCTGGGTGGTCGGCCATGTACGCAGCAAGGATGGGGAAAACATGTCACATACGGCCATCAGGACAGAGCATGTCGAGCCCTTCTCTCCCCATCGCATACAGCGGTTCGAGCAAGCGACGCATGCAGTAGTGGAAGAGCCGATATCCCTCCAGCAAGCGCTCGTTCTCTGGTAGATGTGCGAGCTTTGAAACAGGTATGTATCCCAGTAAAATTGTTGCATGTGCAGAAGGTTGATGACGGGTCTCTTTGTCGATGTTTCCGACTGTCAGATAAACAGGCCATGCAGACTTGTCTCCGCGGAAGTTCGACAGGTGTGTCTTGTCCAAGGCAATGATGACTGGTGCAATTGTTGCCCCTGCAGGTAAGGATCCCTTATAGTTGTCATGAGCGTGGCACACATCAAGAGGAACAGGATCTTACCTGTTTCTCCCACCACCATTCCGCATTAGCCATCTCGCTGTAAACATGCTTGGTGCATCCCTCGTCCTTGTAGATCTCTTGTGGAGCATAAGCCATGTGATCGCGGAATGCGGGGTTTTGGAATAGCTCTCGTATGCATTCTCCCGCGTCTCGCTTCCATAGTTCTAATTCGTCAACATCCGGGGTATCTGGGCTTGAACCTCCCGACTCGGCCAGCGGGACCATCTCGCACGTCCAAGATGGGCCCGTGGGCAACTCATCAATCTTCTTCAGGAACGTGTACTTGTTATGGAAGGACAAGCATGACCGTTCTCGTGTCTGAAGAGCTAAGGTAAGTCTCCCGTCGCACGATTGTCTAGCACATGAACTCACAATCGGGAGTTTTAGGTACTCATCTATCTGATTCTGCTTCAAGCTGTTCATCAACCACTGTGCCAAGTCCCACTCGCGCTCATCTCTGAAGGGCGAATAAGGGCCTTGCTCATTATCTTCCTGCACAACCCTCTGCTTCTCGAACGGGCATGACTTGGTTACACTCTTCAAAGGTGCCCCAGCATTCGCTTTCGAAGGATAGTGTCGCGTAAAGAGCTGGGATGTCTCCGTAGTCTTTGTACTACCCAGGCCATCGTCCAAGCCATGTTCGGCATTGGCATCTTCAACGCGCGCCCGTTTCGATGGCCGTGGAGAGGTGACTTCTGGTTCCTCAGCTATGCCAGGGTCCATGTGCTCGAAGGGGTCTCCAAGAAAGTGATGAGTACTAGTAGGAATCTTGGAGAGGTGATTTTGGGGTGCTTGAAGCCATAGGTTCCATTTGTAGCAACAAGTAGGTGTACGCTGAATATGTCGCTTAACGCTGGCGGCCGTCGCTACTAGGTGCCCACAGAATCCGCAGCGAGGCATGGTGGGATGCGAAGAATGCAGTAATGTGGGGGATAATCAAGTGAGTCCTCTCACTCACAACCATCCCTATTTCTGATGGCTACGCTGAGCCATTTGCATCCATGACACAGCCGTCCGGCCCTCCGCATCCCCATATCCACCCATCGCCCCAAATTTGTCTGATACGCCACTGTCCGTGCAGCACAGGTGTGCGATCGATACCCATTCACCTATTCTCAAGCACGTTAATCAGCATGAAAGACAGTGTCATGACATCTGACAGAAGGTATAAGTATGCCAGTGGTGGACTGACTTACGCCCCTTCTGTGTAGCTGCCTGTGACCGCATCGCCAGAGCGTTTCGTTGACTGCTTTCTCACTCTGCCCTTCATTGCAATGTCATCCACCAATTCCGCTATGCCTCCCACTCAGCGTAATGTACTCGAGGGTCGCGAGAGTCCTGAAGGTCGCCAACAGCGCCATTGGCGCCCGAGTGCGAAGCAAGCCTATCAACGTAAGTGCCTCAGGCTTGATTGGTTGGCGGGGTTCTGATGACCAAATCTAGTGCAAGAGAAGGCTATAGCTGCGGAGCGTCGTATTGAGAACGCAGAGCGTCGCGAGTGTGCACTGGTCAGAATAGCTGTGAGTGCTCGTTTATCTCATGCTGAAGATAGCTAACTGGCTCCGAAGGTGGAAAGAGACGTCGCTCTCCCACGTCTGTTCGAGATGTAAGTCTCTTCTATCTCTATGTATTCTCTAAGTAAACTTTGTATACAATCACAGTACACATCCCGCGTAGTCGTAGCCCCCTTTCAGGCAATGGCGAATCGCCATAGCCACATGCTGCCACCGCTATCGCAGCCACCAAGTCGTTCGAGTCAGCGCACGGCGTATGAGCGTGATGTCTATCGAGGCCAGTATTACTTCGTTCATTGAGAGCTACAGCCTGATTTTTGTGACAGATATTTATGCGCCTGTTTCTCCTGTGGCCGGTTCATCTCGTCAAGTTCTTGAGAACCTCGATAGTGACGATGATCTCGATGATACAAACTTGAGAGCATTCGACGAAGATGATGAGGATGACCAAGACGGCGGCGAGGATATAGCGCTGCATCCTGCAGAAGATTTTGACGGTAATGCTTGTTTACTCATGTCCGTTGTTTTGCATTGGTCACTGATGCCGCACTCGTAGAGCTTAGCGACGATAATCGCGGTGATGGTGGCATTGTTGGTGACGACAACAGCGCCGATGAGGATGGTGCTGCACCGAAATGAGTGCGAATTCAAAGTCAGTCACGCAAGCCTATTCGGATCGCCCGAGGCAGCAGTGGCCGCCCTCGCGCCAAGGACTGGGATGATGAAACCCAACAGGTGATCGAAATCGCCGTGGCATTGTACAGGGTGAAGATTAGCTGCCTGGACACATTCCCGCGTTCTTCTCTGGAGCCAGAGTGGGCAAGAGACTGTTGGGAGAAGGCATGCCTAGATACGGAGCTTGACATCCAGCTGATACCAGACATCACTAAATTGGCAAGTACCTCCATTGTATCCGAGAGACATGACAGACTCACTGCAATGCTGATAGCTGACAAACCGGGGCTCGCAGCTCCGCGGTGAGCTGAAGGGCCATGTACGTCCCCTCGTTGAAGCCCTTTATGGTTTCAGCCACAGTCAACATAAAGCTGCTGTGCGGCAAAACCGCCACCGCGCGGAAGCCCTGCTGGAGAACAAGACTTATATATTTCAGGTATTTGTTCAAAACCCATATTGGTTCTTGATGCTGACAATGTCCTGATGCCAGAGAGTCGAAGGTACTGTCCGTAAGGGACTGTATCAACACCTGATCATTCAGAAGGCAGTCAACGACACCTGGTTCAAAAATAAGAAGGACGAAGGTGTCGTGTACCATGAACTCTTCGACCCATTCCCAGTCGTAGGAATCGCGCTCATACTGACTGCCGTATGTAACTCGTTTATGGCAATGACCAGTTGCTGATCATGATTCTTCTAGATTGAGAATGCCATCATGGAATGGAACACCGGCATTCGTGCTGATGACACATTCAAACAAGAGGTTTACGAAGAGACTTACAGGAAGCATCTTCAAGCACTCGCGGAGTTCGACACGCACTCAAAAGGCGTCCTTATCAAGATACAGTCAAAGCTGCATGGCAATGGATGGTAAGTGATATGGTCCAGTTCATTCTGTGTGAGCTCACACGAACTGTTTAGATTTCATGCTGGTGCTAGTCCAGTCACGCAACAGTCTCCGAGGTTCGTGACAGCTGAAGAAATGGACGCGGCGATAGAAGAGTACGATGATAGTGAGACGCAGGAGGATGACTTCTGAACAGTAACCTTTCGCTGCTCTCGCACGCTGCATACATAGACGCCGATAGACTGTTCTCAGATTCCGTAAATGATAGCCCTTTTCTCCTTCCCTTGTGAATTGCGTGATCACTGCCAGTGCTGTGCTGCAGGAATGACAGTGCCAAAAAATGAAGCGGCACAATCATAAGGTCAATGCCATCCCCTACACGGGCTCTACAGCTTAGATGCTGATTATAATCATCTTTATTGCCTGTATAGTATACGGCTATCGTGTTCTATGAACCGGCATGCAAAACGGTATAGTGCACTATAGTACTGTGTAACCAACCATCACACTCTATAGTGCTAGATAAAAGGGGTATGTTGATGGAGCTAGCATCACTCTATGTGCTATAACGTGTGATATAGACATTAACTTTTTTCTAGATGAATCACAATGCGAACGTTCCAGTTCATCAGTGCAAGCGGTGTCCGTCTGGGCAATACCTTCTCGAATGGCCGTGGTACAACAGCGCTCGCGTGAGTACATGGTTCCCCATCTATCTCAGACCCTCCCTGGTCCACAAGCCCAATGCTTCTATTGCGGACAACATTGTACGGCAACTACACTACGTTTACCCATCGACAGGACGAAGCCAGACATCCCTGAGTAAATGCCCACTCTCGACGAACTCGGCGATCCCATGCCAGGACTTCACTTTCTACAACGCTCGCAATTTGACAGATGTTCAGGTCACCCTCGCCGAATTGCAAAGTGCTAGCCCCGGTCTGCATCTTCTCCAACTTTTTTTCCTCCGGCGCGTTTGGGTCTGCGGTCGACAGCCAGAATAGCCAATCCTACTTCGCATCGGCTGTCTCAATCACCTCGCAACGGTACCTGGACCGAGTTGGACGCGAACACGAACATTGCAGCGACGCAGCAGTCCGTGCTCGTGTCCACCCATGCCGTCGGCACTTCGCCTCCCCAAGATCCCAGCTTCACCTGGATGCCGTACGTGCTCGCATCCCGCATGCGTTTTGACTTCGGTCGTCCTCCTCGGCCCTCACTGCCGTCGCGCACCATCCCCCCGGCACCTATCCTCCTCAGTGGTACCTTTGGCTTACCATCTACTAAAGCGAGAATCATCGTCATGTGCAGGAACGGTGCACTCGCTTTCCTGTCGAATGGTGGCCTCAACAGGCCCGTCACATCCCTCGTCTTCGATGGCGATAAGCCCTTTGTGGGCTGCCCGCTCTCCGACACGCCTGCCGGGTCGAACAGCGGCAGCCTCCGCGGCATTGCCATGAGTTCCTATCTTATCCAGCAGCTCTAGGCAAGAACTTGGACGCATACAACACGGCGTCTTTCCCAGCACATGTCCAAACGCTAAAGGCGGAGGTATGAGTGAAACAGCAGGTTCCCGAACGTCGTTCAACCGCTTGCAAACCAGAGACATGGCGAAAGCGTAGGGCCTAGCTCCATTTTCGCGATGATAATAAGAAGAACTTCGGTGGAAAGGTTGAGTAGGCGGGCCATTGATACGACGAATTGTGAGGAGGGGGCTTCTGGAGCTTCGGAGTCCCAGTCCCGCACTTATGCCATTTCCCCGGCCTCTTCTGTTTCCTTTCTTTATTTTATTTTATTTTAAATCAAAAATTTATAGCGCACCGGCGAAGCCAGTGGCGCCTACAGTACATGAAAGAAACGGGCACAGTGGACATGGACACGGAACCCGTAGGTAAACAGTCCAGCCCTAGTAAGTGCACCAGCTAAGGAATTCAAGGAAGGAGGATGTTATCCTCGTGTGAATGGTATCGAGCCGTACAGTACGGAGGGAAAGGATTAGAAAATGTCATCATCAGGGACGTCGGTAAACGTAAATGCGGACGGGTTGGCTTCCTTGAGACTACCGACACGACTGCTCTCATTCACAGAAAACCAGTGTCCCTTCTATTCGTACAGACTCTCCCAAAACGAACGCAACAACGTGACAGATGAAACATATTCCTAACCTAGCGATTTTTTGATTTGCGCGAAAGATGCTGACTGCATCCGCATTCGTTCTTCCTCTTGCCACGCCTTGAACCGATAGTGTCTTCTCATGCTTTCGACTTCCTCTCTTTGCTTCTCTTCATCGGGGATGTGTTCTTGAGCCGGTGTGCCTTCGAAATCAGGAGGGAGACGTTCGAGAGCTATAGAGCACTCGTCGCTCCGGCGGACATTCCACAAAGCCAGATCCTCGACGAAGAGCGATGGAAGCTTTCGGGAGTATTCCTTCCATACGCCCTGAGACTCTTGATTAGTTCAAAGCTAGATAACGTAATGATTGGCTAACGCACGGGTATATGGAATTTATACTCGACATTGAAAGACAACCTAACCTTCACTTCGGCTTCCGGAGTTTGCGTAAAGTCAAAGAACTGAGGATCGACCTCCGTGCGCAGGATATCAGCCTTGATGTCCACCGATCTGATGCCTTCATATGGGGCGAATTTGTATAGTTTTCCCGACCACGGATACACCAGATGCAAAATCGGAGGTTGCAACATCTGGCAGAACGAATTGGCGTCAGAGACCAGCGTCGACAGATATTACTTTTAAGACAAGGACACTCACGGTCACGATTCGGTTCTTCTCCTCGTCAAAACCATACATATGCAGCTCTTCGATCCCGCTGATCGGTTGCAAATTATCCGGAAAAGTGAGCGCGAGCTTGAACCCCAACTCGTTCGGCTTAACCGAAGCTACCCAGTCCCACAGAGCAGCAGGGAAAGGGGAAGGCTCTCCACCCTCGCCGCCCTCGAAGATGACGGAAACGAGGCCATGAAGAGTCGTCAGGGTCTCCAACAGCTCCGGGGCGAATTCGACAGGTAGGGCTTCCTCTGATTCGTCATCGCGCGGAAAATGCGCCTTGTAGTCGACGATGCGCAGCTTCCGTACGAAGGCAGCCTTGCTCTTCAGGTGGCAGAGACGAGCACGGATAGCGTCGGACTTCCAATGGTCAAGTGACTCGCCAGAGAAGAGGCACCGACCACTGTAAGAGCGCAGAATGAGTTTGTAAGAGCGAAAAATCAGATGCCCGCAAACGGTGTTGAACCGCTTGCAGACCAAAGACAATCTAGATATGAGACGCTTCCGGGATTCGTATTTGTCCTCTTCGGTGTTTGCGATTATATGGAGCAGGACTTCGGTGGAGAGGTCGAGCAGGTACGCCATGATGTTACAGAGTGAGAGGGGAGTGCGAGCAGCGGGGGGGAGGGGAAATTGGAGGCTTGGTGGAAAACCCGTCGACGACACCTCGACTTATATAGATTGACGAGAACAATGAATACAGGAGAACAATGGTTGTTATGAGCTGCGGTTGAAGATGTGGACGTGGACAATGAGAGCGGGCGGCAGCGATGGCATCGATTGGCCCGGGGTACAATGATGAGGTTCAGTGTTCATTGACGTCTCCGGAATAGGCCGCGTCGGAGACTGAAACCCATGCGCGCTTTGGCCCCGGTCATCGGTCTCCCATCCGCTCCTGCTGTCCCCCATCGAGCGTCAGCTTGTGCGTATGCCCAGGGGAAGTCGTTATCGTGTTGCCAAGCTGAATTTGACGCTTATGCCGATATGCACAAAGAGAATAGATCACTCCGGAGTAACCGAGGCCGGGACATGCAATGCGTTCAGCGCTGCTCTAAGATGCTACGGAGGTGAAGATGCGTCCATGTGCGGGAGTGTCTACACGATGTACGAGTGGTACGTATGCAGACGGGTGTTGTGTATGTACATGCGTGCGGGAGTCAGTCTATACAGATGCGAGGAGGGGAATTGTATGAAGGCGTGCCTCTATCTGGCGACGCAGATAAGTACTCTATTGTGTCCATATATCCGAGTCGGTCGAAGTATCAGGGTGTCCGTGGTCGTCAAG
>SEOQ01000646.1:0-16520 GCA_004679275.1 Dentipellis fragilis
CGAGAACGTGCGGGTGTGCGCGCGAGAGTGCGAGCGGGCGCGCGAGGCAGTGGCCGGCGGGAGATCGTGAGACAGCGCTGCGGTGGGTGAAGAAGTCTCCNGTGCTGGACGATGGTGCGTGTGGGCGAGGTCATTGTGCGCGGCTGTCGAGGCGCGATAATCGACATAAGATAACAGACGCGATCACGTGAGTAATACTTCGTTTATTGTTTGGCAATGATTGCTATATACAACTCGACGCGCCGCAGGCGCTTGCTCCCTTCATCTCTCTCATGCCAACACGCTCCGAGGCTGCGCTCTCCGCGAAAGGACGAGCGCGCTTTCCGGCGGCGATACCTATGGCGTTCACCGCAAACCGTGCTCCCTCCACCGCATGCCACTCCTTAGCGGCGTTCCCTATGCAGCATTGCTCACCTCGGTAATTTGTCCATCGTGCATCGTTTGACTGATTTAGGTACGTTTGGACAGATCCGTTCGGTGTGCTGGAGGGGGGGCAGATCCACTTCCACGCCTCTCGCCCGCTGAAGGACCCCGTCATCGTAAGCGCTTGTGTCTGCTTCGTTGTAGCGTCGCGTTTACATGAACAACAGGTCAGCCGTAATCCAGCACGCATCACGTCCGATCTGCAGCATCGCGCCCTCGAACAGCATCCCGAAACAACCCCTCGGCTGCGGGGACGGGAAAGTCGGACAGCAACCACGAGGAGGACACGCGCGAGAGGGCGGCGCGACGGGGCGTGCGCGTGAAACGCGGTGGTAGCGGGTACGCTCATCTCCGCATGCCGCCCTCACACCCTCGCGCGCCAACGCAACGCTCTGTCCTCGCCTTCCTCGCTAGTGCCGTCGCACTCGCGCCCGCACGCGCGCGTGGATGGGAAGGGGGACCAGGTAGGTTGGACATTGTAGCTGCTTGCCCTCACGCCCGCTGACACCGTCGCATGGTTACACTCCCTTGCGTATCCCCACCTGCATGCCTCCACATGTACGCCGCCCTTGCCTCACCCTTGTGCCCTCGCGCCCTCCTGTCGCATCTGCGCTCCCTGTACCACCCTCACAACCATCCTGCGCACCGAACGCACGAACGCAGCCCGTCGTTCGAGGCTCGCAGCGTCCATGGCGTCTGCGGCATCTCGTGTAATGAGGAGCCCGGCCGTGGCGCTCGACCCAACGGCGCTGGTCGCTGGACTGCGCCGTTTTGGTGGTCGTTGCCGCCCTCCAGCTCCCGATCTCTGCGTCTGATCACGACGCTGACACTTCAAGGCCCGCCGTCGTGATCGACTAATGCCTGGCAATAGCGCCTTCCGCAGCCTGATGCGCCAGCACCTCGCCGTTCCGGCGTCCCAAACGACTGCGCCCGCTCGCGAGCGCGCCGCCTCCTGGCATATCATCAAAGTCCTCCGAACGCGTTTCAAGGCTGCGCTCTCCGCGAATGGATCCGCACGCTTCCCCGTGGCGACACCTGCAGCCGCCACTGAGAACGTCCCTGCACCACCGCACACCGCGCCTCCTCATTGGCGGCATTCCTCATGGCAGGTGCTCGTCCAGCTCAGCTCAGCTCGGCTGCGCTTGGCGGATATGACGCCGCTCGCGAGACTTGCGCTCTCCGCACAGGATGAGCTAGGTGTGTGGTGAGCAGCCCCGCGCACTCTCCGCTGGTGCCACGAACGCCTCGGTGTCCTCACCCTGGACTCCAGCAGGCATGAGAGAGGGGGGGGAGAACACCCTGAAGAGCACCGTGAGCACGTCGTGTTGATGCTAGGGCTGAAGATCACGACCGAGCTCAGGACCGCGGGGGCTGCACTCGACAGCGCGCGCACTTCGACTGGTTAATTTGTAGTACATATGGACAATTGGTTTAGGCAAGCAGTACTGCATTGTTTGTTATCCCCTGTGGTGTACGAACTGTTGAAGCACCATGCCGCTGGTGGTATGCAAGTCTGCATTCTCCAGGGTACCGTATTCTCCTTCTTTGCCTCCAGCTAGCGGAGTTGCGATGAGTTGGTATAATCTATGCTCTTGTAAATTCTACCTACCTGCTTCAGCCGGCAGTTTTTATTGTGTGCTGCATTATTGCCGGTGAAATCAGAGAATGTATCATACAATAACCACTCCGTGACTTACAGTTGTGGCCAATTAGACCACACATGCACCGCAAGCGGTAGGCCGTCGTGGTGTCCCGTCCTTCTGTATGTCCCAGGCAACACGATTCTACTCGAGCTAGATGATGATGGGGGTGCAACTGACAAGGCCGTTTCCCGAAGACTGCTTCGGTCTTCTCGTGGATGTCTGCAAAGGACGGCGATGCCGTAGGGACAGATGCCAGCATGCACTGCCAGATGCAACGACTAGGAGGACATGAACGAGCGCAGTTGCTGACAACGACAAGAATGTTGTATTATATTACATCAATATGCTAAGTACATTGATAACCGAATGGGGAACAGACGCGGCGGGGGGCGGGGCCCGGACGACGAGGAGAGGACGAGGACGACGCGAGAGGNTGCGGCGAGGCGTGGGAGCAATTAAGTAAGGGAGAAAAGTGCCAGTCGCTCTTCGAGCCCTTGCTGCGGGGATTTCGGGTTGTGTCGGGTGGGTGGGGGGAATCCCGGGTGGCAGCTTGGGGTCTCAGATCTCAGGCCTTAGGCTCTGCTAAGAAGAAACCATGATCTCGTCAAATATCGGCCGCGACAGGTTGCTGAGTTGCTCGCCCGCGGTGGCGGGGGCATCGATGTTCCTCAGTTTCATCCTATTGTCATTGAAGATGTGCTTGGTTGGCTCAGATGGTTAGAGTGCAGGTCTCATATTTNCGTNTCAGGCAGGCCTCACTGAGACCTGGAGCCCAGTGAAAACCCCATGTATTCCCCTCGATTCGTATCGATCGCTATCGAGAGCTCCGATTTCTAGCGATTGCCATCTATCCTGGTCTGTGACGGCTCTAAGAAGATTAGATTAAGTGATCTAAGAGTGCCATGTAATCTTTAATCTACAATCAATGCTGTCGCGTGTCTTAGCTATGTTGAGTGCCTCGGGCCAGCGCCAAATGCGGCCGATAAGATTAGATAGCAGCTTGCGAAACGTGCGAAACGCCTAAGTCGCGTCGTTCTGCTTGTTTCCACCATGTCCAAGTCAGACGGCGAGTACTTCTGCGACTGTACTACCTACTGCAATGGTGTCGATACCAAGGTATCGTACCGGACTTATACTCGCCATGCAACACATCGTACTCCCAAGACAACGACCACAATGTCTTTCGCGGAATTTATCGCCGCTCGCACACTTCCCGTTCCCGATAACTGTGCCTCTGTCTCTACTGGCGCTGGCCCGTCTCAATCATCGGTCTCTTCGGATGTGGGTCCTTCGGCACAAAAGCATTCACGTTCGACCTCTGCTGAGAGGGGTGGGGAAACGGCTGAAAGCAGGAAGCAGCGGTGTGTCGGTGAGCCCGAACAGGAATTGGTGAGCTCTGGATTTCATTGTTCTTCGTATTGACGTTCTGATACAAGCCTCTTATATGAATGCGGGCACAGATACCTTCCGCTGCACCTGCATCTCCCGACAGAAGTCTATTCACTCCCGAGCCTGAGCTCGTACAGCCTGCCGAGGCTCGTGCCCCCTCGCCTCGTGCACCTCCCTTGTCACCTCGCCCCTCGCCCCCTCCCTCACCTTCCCTTGACCCTGCATCGACGGATGATTCCCTGCGATTTGACGATGAAGAACATCAAGATCCTGGATGTCTTGAGGAACGCGAGCGTGAACAACGCGAGATCCTGCTGTCGCACCTAGATCTGATTCATCCTCGCTGCTGCACGAAGACGTACAGGAACCGACAACAGATAATACTCCATCCAAAATTGAAGACATCTTTATTGCTCAACAGTTTATTGATGCATTGCAGCATGCTTCACTCGACAACGATTCACTTCCCCCCGATGTCCTTGCTCGGTTGCGCGAACCTCTCTGCGAGCCACCCTGCCTTGACGACCCTGTGCTTCGATTCTCTGTTGATGTTTATCTCGCTGTAGGGAATGCATCGCAAGAGTCATATGAACGCATTCGCACCGCATTTGCAAAACTTCCTCTTATTGAACCGATGCTATCGCATGAGCAGGTCAAGTGCCATGTTGCCGAGCTCAGCGGTGTTGTTTCTACGGTCCAAGACATGTGTATCAACACATGTGTTGCTTTCACAGGTCCCTTCAGCCATCTTGATGCCTGTCCTATGTGTCATGAGCCCCGCTACGACCAGCAGAAACTTCATGCCAGCCACGGTCGCACAAAAGTCCCTCGACAAGTCTTCCACACCATCCCACTTGGCCCACAGCTGCAAGCTCATCGACGATCACCTCACATGGCTGAGCATATGCAGTATCGCCACTATCGCATGCAAGATATTGAGGCCGAGATACGGGAGAAGTCACGCATCCAGGTTTTCGATGACTTGTATTGTGGCCGTGATCTACAAGATGCCATCAACCAAGGGCATATCGCACCCGATGACACAGTCCTGCTATTCTCAATTGACGGGGCTCAGTTGTATCAAAAGAAGGCTTCCGATTGCTGGATATATATCTGGATAATTCTAGATCTTGCTCCTGATCTCCGCTACAAGAAGGCAAACATCCTCCCGGGTGGGTTCATTCCAGGACCTAACAAGCCGAAGAATCTGGATTCATTTTTGTTTCCTGGTCTGCATCATCTGGCTGCTCTCCAGAAGGAGGGTCTGCGAGTCTGGGATGCCTCCAAATCAAAGGTTGTTTCTGATCATCCATTTCTTGCCTATAAACTTGCCGACACCCCTGCAATGACCCAACTCACGGGCCGGGTTGGACACCATGGTGCACTCGGCTGTCGCTTTTACTGCCTACTGAAAGGACATCACAAGCAGGGTGGTTCTCAGTATTACCCAGCATGTTTGAAGCCCCTGAACTATACCGTGCCGAACTCTTGCCATCCAGATGTTGTTCTTCGAGATTTCAAGGAAACACCAGACCAAGTCCATGAAAGGTATGTCTCAAATTTTTGTACCAAAATTGAAAACTAAATATCATAATAGATACAAGCAGAGCTTACAGTTTGTTACTCAGTCAAAGAACCAGGCTGAGTACAGACGTCGCCGTCTCACAACTGGAATTTGCAAGCCAACCATCTTTAGTGGTCTCTCGCCATCACACCAGTTGACTATACCTGCCTTCTGGCAGCTCTTCTATCGCTGCCATGAGCTCGACAAGAAATTTGCGGAAGTCTCGAGTGAAAATAAGGCACTTCAGTAGGTTTTCATATACAATGCCCTTTGCCTCCCTTCCTGCAATAACTGTTTTGTAGGATGCTGGTTGGTGCACAAACCAAAGGCGAGATGCCGGCGGCTCCCATCACCGAGCGCATGGGCATGCAAGCTGGCCAAATCCGAGTGACGCCATTCAAGCCGTTATCATCATTGGACTATCCGGCAGTCAAATTCTGGACTCGGCGAGCATGGATGGAGCATGTCACCACGAAAAAGGTCGGCACCACCCCGGGGCAGCAATTGGGCAAGAAAGGCAGTACTCGAGCGTCAAAGGGGGAGAATGTTCAACTTTTATTTGTGGAGGACGAGAATGGTATTGTTGCTGACGGAGACCGTGCCAAGGCAATACGTGACCTGGCTCACGATATCTTCGAGGACCTGTATACAAATGGGATCCGTGCATCGTCATACTGCCGAAAGATGCCGCATAATGCGAAAGAGTATTATCGCACGGAGATGGCGACCAAGTTCCCCGAGCTCAGGTTATGCGATGTCAACTGGAAAGCTGACGCGATTGCAATTGGCATGTATCCAGGATGGTGGAAGAGCCGGAATGGGCAGAGTGTGAAGGAAGAGCCTACCTCGGACCCCGACGACAGCGGTTCGCCGGAGCCGAAGGAATCCAAAGCTGCTGAGGTAGCCGTGCTTGCCAATGGGCACAAGCGACTTCACTCCACGGATGCCGCTCCCGATATGGGCAAGAAGGCAAGGACCGCTGATATCAAGGCAGTAAGTTCATATATTCGTTGCCGTTTGCACGGTGTTGACATTCTTATACTCGCATGCAGCCTGGCGCCGACCCCGAGTAAGTCCCATGGTGGACTATATGAGATCAACAGTATAAGCTAATCCCCTTCCCGTAGGGACGAGATTGATTTTTCACCCGATATCGAGGAAGAAGTTGTACCTACACCCTCGATTTTCTCGCGTGTGCCTTCGCCCGAGGTGGCCCAGGGCCCAGCACCATCCCTGCAAGTTCCATCATCATCAACAGATGTGTCTACGTACGCTACCATCGCTGCGGTGCCAGGGGTTACCTCAAGTGATACAACCTCACCAACGAACACATTGCCCGCCGAATCCAATGTGACATCTGGTGATCCAGAGTCTGGCACTGCCAACTCGTCTTCTGCATCGGAGGCCGGTACGTATCAAGTTTCTGTATGTGGTGCTCTACCTGAGATACATGCGTACTTCTGCAGTGCCAGCTCCCGCAGCTGCATTGTCAATGGCCTCTGTGCCACAGCCTGTCATTTCGACAGTGTCGACAGAGACTCCCGCTGCACTTTCCATGAAGACGAAGGCAATGCGCCTATCAAAGAAGCCGATCGCTAAGTAATATAACTTTCCTTTGTCACTTTCGCTCGCAGACTCATTACCACTGCAGGAACTTCTGCATGCACACATGGAAAAAGGACAATCCGCAAGGTGGGCGGCCCGATTTTGATAAGTACTGGTTGTCACTCCCGGCGGCTGAACAAAAGGTAGGTTCTCTTCACCATGATACACATCAATATGGACTCATGCTCTCGATAGAAATACGAAGACATGGAAGAAGACTATGTAAGTCCCACTGATTTCTGTCGTGTTTTCTTTGCTTACTATGAACTCCAGAAATCACGAAACATCGAGAAGATTTAATCAACGTGTGCAGCGACATCGCGATGGTGAGTCAATGGAGATCACCGTACGATATTGTTCTCTCACACTATGGTTGATCTAGATGAAACGAGTAGTACACCAGACACAGATGCTTGGATCGACGAACGGATATGCAGATGGTGCAATCCAGTGGGAATGAGCGCTAATGAGTGCACGAACGCATTCTATCGCAATAGATATACTGCCGATCCGAATGGATCTCAATCTATACCAATATATTTGATTTTGCCAATATAATGAATGCGAACTATGCCAATAGATGTGAATCGAAGGGAATCTATGGCAATCGACAGCTGTCTGAAAACTCAAGATAAAATCTATTGCTGGCGGTACGACAAGAAAGCCTTAGATACTGCTGTCTACACGAATAGATCCCATTCGACAGAAATCTAAAATAGGACAGAGATCGATTGGCAGCTATCGGACCGGTACGAATAGATCTGAATCGATGCCAATAGACGCGGTTCTTACTGGGCCTGGAGGCCTGGCCGGCGGCGCTAATGTGGCTCCGACTGAATTTCGGTGCCGACTTGCCGACTGGCGGTCACCGTCTGCTTCAACAACACTGCAGTACTTCAACGGTTTGATCATTGTTACTATCCTCGGATCCATAATACCCGCATATCATGTCCTGTATCCATTCAGGTCGCATTCAAGCTTTCATATCCGTCATCGCTCTATCTGTCATGGCAGGTATAGCTTTCAGCGCACTTGGGTTGCGCAGAAAGCGACGGAACGAGCGAATTCTCGCCAAGGTGAGTCGAGCACAAGTCAATCATGCTATTTGTGAACAGGACAAATGTCTATTCGTTTTAAGCTACCGTCGAATTTAGAAGCATGGAGAAGGCCAAATACCATAGATAGTGACGACGAGACAATATGGAAAGACGCAGATGACATTCTTCGAGAAGCCGGGCTCATCCAGTGGCCCTACATGGGCGAGGAGATTGGCTCGTCGCAGGGTATTCCAGTGAATACGTGTCATTCGCAGAACGGATACTCGTATGTAACACCCTGTCGAGACGTGGCAACGAAAGGTCCCGGGACACGACACTCACTTGGAAGATTTATGTATCTCGTGAGACCCTCCTTCAATAGTCAGACTCACCGCACTGTTCTGATGATTATACAGAACCCTTTAAAAAGAGCTGCTCGTACGACTCAAGGGACTGACGTTATCGTTCGAGTCATGGCTATCAGAAATCATGGACGGCCTCAACTCAACATCTTACGAAAACTTGCCACCGGCCCACAGATCCTCCTCAGCAACAACCATACGCTCCCGATATTACAGGAGATCCACTTTGAATACATCAGTTTTGCAACCTTCCCAAAAGTCGGGGAATCGATGTTAGATGTGTACGGCCGGATTTGGCCTAGAAATTCCGTGGGTGATGTGCTCGACATGATCACACAAGCACTCGAGGTCAGTAAAGAGCACGTCTTATATGAGAAATCAGGATACTTATTGCTCGACCATAATATCAGGGCTTGTCTTATATCCATGGCATGAACATAGCCCACCGCGTTTGTACCCCTCGTTCTCGGTCATTCTCTGATCCTTCTGATGCTGCCCTCTAGGACGCGTTCTCAGACAATTTCCTCGTTCAGTGGCACCCAGAATCGCTGAGAACTATGGAAGTTTCCGTATCCAAGCCACGAGTATTTCTCATTGATTTCGAGGTTGCGACCTCCTTCGAGGCCGACTGCCCAAAAAACGAACGCCTCTGCACGGGATGTCCAATGGGCAGCTCCCTTATACAAAGTGAGACATACGCTCGGCCGCGGATACCGGAGATGAATTCAAACGAACCGTACGATCCATTCAAGCTCGATGTTTGGCAACTAGGTGTCAGCTTCGAGAACTTGAAGGCCAGTTTATGTCCATTCTGGCTCGCTGGATATGAAATTAACCGTTCCCCTAGACGGCAATCGAGCCCATTGACAACATATTGGATGCGATGAAGGCTCTAGATTCTGCAGTGCGCTTGGACGCGAACGATGTCTTGGCTAAGCTCACTTCTGCGATTCATCACATGCCGCCTCTGTCGCTCTTGATACCATTTGAGATGCTTGAAGACCCGATGGATTTTTGATGTTACGTGTAACCACATGATAACGACATGCCATGTCACTTGCTTTCTGCTTTTCTTTGCCCACAGTGCTCGAGATACCAATCATATAACCACGGGTGGCTTATTTATTCGAAACAGGGAGGACATAACATCATCACAACCGACTATGAAATGCGACTCTGAATGAAATGCTTCGAGAAAATCTCTGCGCCAATCAGTTCACAATTTCGATCCGCCAACGATATCTGCTACTACTCATGGGGCACTCGCAGAGACAGGAAGACTGTGAAGTAGGTGATCACTAGTGCATTAGGTACGTCGATACACGGAGCATTGCAGAACTCACTCAGTACGCTCGAGCAAAGAGAGTTTCTTAACTTGCTTGCTGCCGTCTTCGAATGTCAACAAGAGACAGTCCTAAAAAACGATCCCTCAGCAAAGGGCGACCGATGCAATAGCTCAGCACGACAACGCACCCCGGTGCCACTTTCTACTTTCTGTCCAGTGCAAAACCCGACATAGTAGCTAGAACCGACACGGAAGCCCCATCGTCCCTGAAGATATTAAGTGAGTCTCTGGTGTTGCATGGTAATGAAACTAGACTGACGCGGTATACTCTTGACTCGGCAAGGTGGCTAGTTCCCGCTCTGGGGTTCTAAGGGAGGTTAGTTATTTTGATATAGAAAATATATGAAAAGGACGACGGTACCTGTGAAATACTGGCCATCAAGAATGTCTTGGTTAATGCAAGTGCAGCGGTGAGGTTGGAAAGACGGATGGCGACTGCCCCTTCTCGGGGACCGTCTTATAATCCATCCTCTTAGCGATTCCGCACGTAGCTCCGACACGCAAGGTTCGCCTCGTTTCCGCCTAGTCGGGTCGATGTGCCTTGGGATATGTGGAAAGACCGCATCCATGGGCATGATGGATCACTGCACTCCGCTGCCTACTACCTGTTTGCGTACAGCGGGATTCTGATCGAGCCTTCTCCGCAGAGCGAGCCTCATTCACGTTCCTGCATTTCGTTAGCTGCCGCGTGTCTGCTCCATTTCATGTATTAGGAAACCTCACGCCTAGGACGAACCATAGGACGCGTCCAGATCCGATTGAACCCTAGTACCATGTGAAGATAAAGCAATCACCGAAGAGACGAAGCCGGCACCGTACATATGCCTGTAGCTGCGAATTTTTTTTCGCTCATGAGTCACGGCCAAGTCGACACTATCGAGCCCACGGGGTTTCAAGAAGTTCTCTAGACATCATAGTTATTATCGTCGAATTGTAGGGCGAGGAGAGTCAACTCCGAAAAATAAAATCTGACCGCGGTTATAAGACAATTGAGTTTAGATCTTTAGTCTTTCGTATAGCACGAGAGTCATGAGAGCCTGTGCATTTTCCCAGCAATATGTGCTAGTGATTGTCTGCGTCCGTCGAGACCAGAGCGCTCATTCGGATACTACCGATTTTGTTCCATTCTTATGAATCCTAGGATGACGCACCTCTTGCTGATC
The DNA here is from genome assembly GCA_004679275.1 of Dentipellis fragilis. Lineage (NCBI taxonomy): Eukaryota > Fungi > Basidiomycota > Agaricomycetes > Russulales > Hericiaceae > Dentipellis > Dentipellis fragilis. The sequence continues at coordinate 10,532 of SEOQ01000646.1, forward strand.
CCCTTGTTCAAGTGCCTCATGACCCGGAGTGTGAGCAATAGAAGTTCGGGATCTGCCTAGATTACTGAAGATGATAAGCATGAAAGATATTTGTTCTTCGTTTGCAATATACTAGGAGGCCATAAATGACAATGGAACCCGAAGGATTGCTCTCTAATTGCGATTTCGATTACAAACCCACAGCAGCCTTTAACTTGGCATAGTTTGGCGATCCGAAGCCTGTGACCTGCGACGATAATCAGTGATCATCGTGCTCGTTGTCGCGGCCGTACTTACAGGATCCCATCCTGCCGTTGCGGGAAATCCGTCTCCCCCGCATCCAGGGTTGCTGCCTGATTTGGCTTCTTTAGAACAGGTCCTCGGATCGATGGAAAGATACGACATACCAGCAGTGATGTCGTTGAACGCCGCCGCACCGGTTTCCGAATACAGGAACGGGTTCAAAAACCCAAGCGTGCTCTTTCCCGCCGCCAAGAGCTCCGCATTTAACAAGCCTATGATACTCGCAACGATGGGAGTAGCAGCGCTTGTTCCAGCTTGCTCGAAGACCCGCCCCTCCCAGATGATCGGCACAAATTCACTCATTGCGGAGATGTCAGGGAATGCGCGGCCGGAGGCATTGTACCGGCCCTCATAGGTCCCATTGAGACTAGTAATATACTTCGAGACATACGAGGAACCTGTTTGGTAGGAAGGTGCCGGGAAGTAGTTTGAGAAACCGCCGGTGGAAAGGTCGGCCGCAATTTCGGGGTCTCCATTCTGCGTCCCGCCGACGGCTGTGAGACTGGGAACGTGTGAGAATATATGTGACCGCGGAGAAAAAAGCGTACTAGGGGCAGGTAGCAGGGAACACTGCGCGGAATGGGTCAGAAGCAGTACATGAAGTATCTTGCTGTCCGCCAGAGACACCGCCGTCGCCTGATGCAAACAGAACGGTCACACCACGCGCACCAAGTTGAGCATACGCGTTATACAGATGGTCCTAATGAACAATGTTTAATGCCAACAGCAAGGATAATCACGAAGTTCACTTACGTCCCTACATCTCCCATCGTATCGACCTCAGTACCGCCATAACTGACCGACAGCACTTGAGGCGGATTGGTCTGATTGAGCAAGAATTGAGCGAGGTTCAGATAGCCGACAGGGTCCTGAAGCTCTTGGTTGCCGACAGAGATGTAAGTTGTAGGTACGCCGGCGGCGAGCCCGATCGTCATTTGCACGTCTAGATCCTGGAGAAGGAAGGTTGCTCCATTAGATACGCTGAGATGGGCATAAAAAAAATTGGGCACTGACAGACTCCAGGCTAGGGTTGTTCTGCGGATTTGTGCCACCATTGGTGGTCTGCAGCGTGAACGTCGTGTTCGAAGACACGTCGGGCCGGAATTGTTGGAGGAATTTCTACAATGATCGTGAGCACCCTCCAGTCATCACATTTGCTCACGACCCGCGAAGATCCTGTACGGAAGATAGAGTACGGCACGAACCTGAAGATCTGCCTCGTTAGCAAATTGCTGTTCAAATCCCGCAACAGCAATTCGACTGGCATTTGTCGCGGCTGCTGCCGTAGGGATGCCATACAGCTCCTGGAGGCAGGTAGGTGTCATGTTGGTTGAACATGAATCCGGAACAGTTGCATCCGAGGAGCGAGTAGTAACCTTTCCTCCAGTAGATTTTGCTCTTAGTTTTCCTGGTGTCCGAGCCGTATACTGAGGGAACCTGCGATATAAAGATATCTCAAGTCTGAGTAGAAAAGTCAGAGGCGAGTGAAACGTACGCACGTTGTTGCTGGGTGTACCATATCTACATGACCCTGTAATTCATCCGGGAGTCCGTACTCAAGTGTCCTGACCACAGCTCGGCCAGTTGTCTGGTGAGTGAACACGCTGTAGTTCGCTTTGAAAAGTTCGTTCGCCTGTGCCGCAGTGATGTTGAGCTTGAGCCAGCCTTCCGCAGGTGACAATCGCNTCACCGACTGCCCATAGAGGCCCCCCCCCCCCTCTATGGGCAGTCGGTGCCCCAGGAGCCATCCTGTTGAAGTCGAGGCTCTATGAGGTCCGGATCCCTGCGCTGAGCAACAGGTGGGTCCATCGGAATCCAGCTTGTGTTCATCGCGACGATGATCTTGTCTTGATTCCAGGCGCAACGCTGCCAGGCCTCATGGGGGAGCTTCAGGGTTGTCATTATGGAGATGAAATTCTAATGCCCTGTACTCTGGCTCTGTTGCACGGGCTGTAAAGGCTTATGGATGCGAGATGGGAGGTGGGAGTTGGTGAGAGGCAGGCAGGGTACAGGGCTCCGCGATCCTCGCTCGACGTTATCTGCCTGCCTCATTGCAAACACATGTTCGTTCCTAATTGAGCGAAAGCTGTGGATTTCTTTCTAAAACATGATAATAGTGATCTTTATCCATTCTGTTCTTATTTTCTGTACTCTACGAAATCTGGCGCAGAACAACAGCATGCATGCATGTCATATCTCCACACCGAAGAAAGCGAGATGCATGAGTTAGAGAGAAGACCAGCATGCGCGAACTTGCAGGGGAAAGAAGGACAGGGACTGGCGTGCGCACGGGCAAGACGGAGTTGCTCATGACCGAAAAACGCGCGAGAGACAGCTCCAGGTATGTACGCATGGGAGATCGACGGCAGACGGACCCCGCGCATGCCCCAGGACCACGCGCCGCACGAGATATGCCAACGGATGGGCGTGCGCACGACAGACGGAGGCATGCATGCGACATGTGAAAGAGGGCGGTGGGAAGGGGTGAGTTTCTGAAAGAAAGCCAGGACATATGCAACGTACTTGCTGGTGCCCTCATATGCCCCACTCTATCTTTTTCTTTCTTTCTCGCATCCCATTTTCTCCCACCAGAATCTCCGTTGATCTGTGTGTGCTACGGACGGAATGCGATCGGACCGAGTAGCGGGAGGAGGGGCGTGCAGGATGGAAGGGGTGTGCGTGGCACGCACGGTGCTTGAGGGATGTTGATGAGCCGTTGCATGAAAGGGCGGCGACGGCGACGTGAATCTCTAATCGAGAAACGAGACACTCACGTCGTCCCCAACGCACCACACATGGGAAGCGCAGGGACGATGGAGGGGCTCCGAGACATTGAAGAAGTCATCGAGCATGGGATACCGGGCTCGCGCGGTCAGTTCTACAGCCAAATCAAAGCAGCGACTACGCACCCGTACGCAATCGCTTTGAAAAAAACACCAGCCTTCGACCTCCTCATCTCGTAAAAATGGAATCCGAATTTGCAGACAGCCGATGTTGGATAGAAGGCGATCGGATGGAGTAGGGGAAGGGACGTGCATGATGGAAGGCGCGTGGCGCATGCGAGGCTTGCAAAATGTTGACGAGGGGTTCAATGAGGCGGCGGCGACGGCAACGTGGATCTGAACGAAGAGGAGATGCTCACATCGTCCCCAACGCACCACACATGGGAAGCGCAGGGACAATGGAGGCTCCGAGACAGTGTGCACTTGTACCAAAGAAGTCATCGAACCCGGGATACCGGGCTCGCGCGGTCAGTCTACAGCCAAATCAAAGCAGCGAGTACGCACCTGTACGCGATTGCCTCGATAACACCATCCATCGACCTCCTCCTCTCGTAGAAATGGAATCCGAATTTGCAGACGGCCGATGTTGGATAGAAGGCGATCGGATGGAGTAGGGGAGGGGACATGCATGATAAGAGGCGCGAGGCGCATGCGAGGCTTGAAAAATGTTGACGAGGGGTTCAATGAGGCGGCGGCGGCGGCGACGTGGATCTAATCGAAGAAGGAGACACTCACAACATCCCCAACGCACCACACATGGGAAGCGCAGGGATGATGGAGGCTCGAAGAGAGACCAACAGGACCGAGGAGGAGACCAAGTCGTGCGTTCGGCAAAATCCGAGACGCGTCGGTAATGTCCGAAACTCAAGGGACCACAAGCACGCGCCCCATGTAGCTGCAATCGATTATTCTACCCCGCTCCCTCATCCGAGCGATGGCTGAACAAACGATTCCACGCGCTACCCTCCGCTACGAGTTTGGAAGCGACCCCGAAGCTGAAGGCCAAATATATATCGATGAACTCCCCGGCACGTGGGACGATCTTATCAAGTTATTGTGCAAAGAGGAGAACAAGATTGCGGATAATGCGGAGATTTTTTTCCGTGGCGCATGCAAAACGCTAAGCGTTCTCAATCGTGGAAGCATCTTCAACAACGAAAAAGTATGGATATTTGAAGAAGAGGATATCATTCGTAAGCTTGTTCACAATAACATTTAAACTGCAATGCTGATGAAGGACTAGGCAGCGACTTCAATCCGCCTCCTGTCACCAAGGAGGGTAAAATTGGTTTGATGTGGAGGTTTTACGACCAAGATTGCCAGGAGACCTACATGGAGCTGGATCTCGAAGAGACTTGGGGATCTGCGCAGCAAAAGTACGCTGATCAGATAAACGTACCAGTCTCCGAGTTGGACTTCTACTATGCGGCCGTGATCATGCCGGAGCACTTCGCATTGGAGGACAATGACCCTCAGCATGGAGACATTATCATGGTATTTCACCGCTACGCGGGACAGGGGCGTAACGATGCGGAGTGTTATGGCCGTGGTAGAAGGCGCAGGGCATGATTCATAATTTGTACACCGTTACATTTGCTACCTAAAGAAATTTGTGCGCTGAACGCATTTCGATTCTAGTGTGAGTACGTATGGGTGAGTGGACGCATAGATAAGCGTGCGAAGGTGGCAGGCAGCATGGGGCCGGGGCCGGGGGCGCAGCAGCCGACTCGCACAGACATGCATCCCAGTTAAGGAGCAGGTGTGCAGAGGCAAACGTAGATGAAAATACCCACAGGCCTGAGGTGTGTGTGACATGGAGAGGCGAGGGCGGTCGCCTGGAAGTGCTGGTGCGGGTGTGCGGCGGCGAACACGTGATGTGCACGTAAGGGATGGAGGTTGTGAGTCAGTGTATACAAGAGAGACATGGAGGTGACTGGAGGTGTGCATGCAGGAGACGAAAATAGGCGGGCGTGAGCAGGTCCGAAGGATTAATATGGTCATGAGGGGATAAATAGGTGTACATGTGAGAAACATGAGAGCCGGCGTGGGGCGGGCGTGGGTGCAGACGCGGAAGACAGACATCGGCCACCACGCGATAGATGCATGTCGTACGCGCAAAAGATGGCCGCAGATCCTGCGCGGATGTGTGAGGTCGTCAGGAGTCTCAGACGATATGTGTTGCACATGTCCCGTCCACTCCCCGGATGTTCACTGCGTTCATCGTATGCCAGTGAGCATATATATTGAGAACGGCGGCGGCGGTTAGAGGAACCCGCGCGTGCGATGGCGGCGCAGGTGATTTGTATTGAAAATGCCGATGGGACGGCACACATGAGGCGAGTCAGGATGTGGGCGGCGGCACCAGTGCGGGGACACTCGTGGAGAGTTAGCAAGCTATATGTTGGTGGGATGAGGCTTGACGGTGTTGGCTTGATGATGCGGATGGCTACGCACATGAGACACCGGTAGTGGGAGATGTGCAGTGGAGGTGGACGAGGACACAGAGCCCTGGGCGAGAGAGCTGTGGGGCTACGCATACACAGTTGACAGCAGCCCGACGGTTGTGGAAACAGAAATGAGGGTATACATGGACCAGCGGCTATGTGCGCGAGAGGGCTCCGGGAGTCGGTGTGCCACAAGTTCGTAGAAACGCAGTGTTGGTGGGTCAGATAGAATGCAGCATGCAAGAGATCTACTCAGTGGAAGTGCGAAAGAGATAGTGCTGCACGGCAGCCAGTGCATCTCCACATGCGACACGGCAGCAGGAGGAGTTGCGCGAGAGGGAGCAGGGGAGCGAGTGTGCGCGGGACGGCGCAAACAGCCTGCGCCAAAGATGGCAGCGACGATGGATGCGTACCTGAACAAGAGATGGCGGCAGAACTACGAGCCGCATCGAAGGGGCATCAGAGGGTGAAGAAAATGAG
>SEOQ01000647.1:0-16441 GCA_004679275.1 Dentipellis fragilis
TGTACGCTTCCTGTGAGCGCGTCGCAAGACTGTCAACCGGCTTACCTGCAGTTGTAAGAGTCTCGCAAGATTCTCCATGCTCGTAAGTGGCTACATTCAAGCGCCGCTGATGTATGCTGCTTAGCATTGGTTCGGCATCTTTTGCCGCATTACAAGCGCCACAATTAGGTACAAGCCAGAGGCCAATTCTCCGATGCCTGTATCGCTGGCACGAGACGCACTAATTGTGTGTTCGAAGCGTCTCACTTGTCAGAGCGCCATACTATGTCCGCAATCATTTGTCGGGACGTTTCAAGCCTGTTTTTGTTCAGAACAAGAGATTACCATGCGCGATGACTTGAAGAGTCGGACGTCCCGGGGTGCGTGCCATCTGAGTCACTCGCCGCTATCCCCGAAGTACTCATCTGTCATCGCAATCATCCCCTCCAACTGTGCAAACTAAGCCACCTGAGTAACACGTACCAAGAAGGAAGACTATTCTACACGCGCATTTCAAAACTTTACCCGCATTAGCATCTGTTGCGCTCGTTTGAAAGCTCGACACCGCTGGATGGATCAGCAATCATCTTGCATCCACCTCAATCTCCATGGTTCTTGTTCCATTCGGCCTTCGCATCTCTTCTCAGCATCATAGCGTGGCAATGTCCACTCCTGAACGCGCCCGAACAGCGGACGCTGGCAGACGATTGCTGACGATTCTGGAAGAGGACCCATCATGATGGGAATATCTCAGGGGTTTTCGGGAATAGAGTAAGTAGCACACGGCCGACGTTACAACACTGAACATGCGACACTAATATATTCTCCTAGTGCTTGACGCCAACCTTGATATCTCTCCATCCCCTTCAAAGTTCAAACCATGTCTCACTTCAAACATACCCCGATCAGCGAGCTTCCGGCGGTGAGTTCCACCTTCTCCTCGACATACCCGTATATGCCCGCACTGATGCTCAACGACGACTGGGAAGATCTATTACACGCTGCAACAGACCTTCGAGAGCGGGGTCCCACGTCCTCTGGCATGGCGGCGTCATCAGCTCTACCAGCTCGCACGCATGGCGAAGGAGAACCGTGACGCATTCGGCGCAGCCATTCACGCCGACTTGGGCAAGCCAGTCATGGAACTCATGCTTGCAGAGGTCGGGCCGATCGTCGAACGCAGCCTGAAGAGCGCGGAGCAACTGGAGGAATGGGCGAAGCCAGAGAAGGTCGAGGTGCGGGAGCAGTGGCAGAAGGGGTGGGGCGCGGTGCGATACAAGACGCCGAAGGGCGTGGTGCTCTTGATTTCGTACGTGTTACAAAGCTTTCAGATTGAGGATAATGAAGGGCTAAGACTGCTGTGACCGGTACAGGCCGTGGAATGCACCTATGATCCTATCGCTGCAGGCACTTATTGGTGCAATCGCTGCAGGATGTCCAGCTGTGATCAAGCCATCGGAAATCAGTGCTAACTACGCGCAGCTCTTGAGTGAGCTCCTTCCGAAGTACTTGGATCAGTCCGCATATCGCGTCGTGAATGGCGGGGTCGAGGAAACGACCCGCTTGCTCGAGATGAAGTGGGCTCATAGTACGTTCTTGTTCATCACAACAATAAACTGAAGCTGACTTAACGCTAGTCTTCTACATCGGAAACGGTGCCGTCGCGAGAATTATTGCTACTGCTGCCGCGAAGCATCTGACACCTGTCACGCTTGAGCTGGGAGGAAAGAATCCCGTCTTCATCGATGAACACACCGACCTCAAGATTGTGGCGAAGCGGATTTTGCAGGGGAGGTGTACAAACGCAGGCCAAGTACACACGATCTCTTCATTTCGAGCAGTCCAGACGCTCAACCGAAAGGCGACTTTAGGTCTGCGTGTCGCCAGATTACCTTCTAGTCCCACGAGCAGCACAGGATGCTCTCGTGGAGGCATTCAGAGAAGCTTACGATGAGTTCTTCCCTACCGGTTCCATTGGCTCGGAGTCGTACGGCCGAATAATCAATCAGCGGCATTTTGACCGCCTGCAAGATCTATTGGCGCGGACGAAGGGGACCATTGTTGTTGGTGGCAAGTCGGATGCTTCAACGCTCGGGATCGAGCCCACTGTCATCAAAGATGTCGGGGAGGGAGATTCATTACTCGAAGGGTATGTTCGTCAGTAAGGAGGGTTTCAAGTCACTGACTCATGCTTCAGAGAAATCTTCGGCCCATTCTTGCCTATAGTGCCTGTTGATAACCTTGACGCCGCTATCAAATTCGTGAATTCCCGGTATGTCTTGTTTAATGTCTTGTTCAACAGATATAAAATTTCTCTTAACGGCCTCCCCAGCCCGCATCCGCTGGTGTTCTACGCCTTCACTCAGGATTCTGCAGTGAAGCAAACATGTAAGTCGTCGAGATACTACCTTCTATCCAAAACTGAATATGTTCCAGTAATTGACAGGACCCGAAGCGGGAACCTGATCTTTAACGACACTGTGCAACAGCTCGCAGGTACGTCCCCAACTCATTTTCTTATGAAGACGTCACATAAAACTGCTGCAGTTAATGAGATCCCGCTTGCGGGAATGGGCGAGTCCGGCTGTGAGTACATATGCCTCGCTATACCCAATAGCTCTCTGAGCGACTTGCGCAGATGGATACCAAATTATGAAACATACCTATGAGGGGTTCTCGCATTTCCGCAGCTCGGTGGACATTCCCTTCGAGTACGTGCAATATCATGCCCGTAAGCCTTGCGCGAGCAATCACTTATTCCTCGTTCATGAATAGGGAGGAAAAGTTCTTCGCGCCTCGGTACCCGCCGTTTACGCCCGAGAACGTCAATTTGCTGGCAAGCTCGTGGATGGACATGGAAATTCCTGCGGATGAGAACGCAAATGGGTCTGCTCACTAGGTGTGCCGGTTGCTCGTAGACCTTGGAAGGAAGGATGGAAGCTATTGTAAGTACATATACTCGTGTACATTATTCAGTGATAACGACCCCGGGCTTCAACTTCCGGGGTGTACGTACGTCAGTGTCCTGTTTGTATTTGAGGCGGTGAGTGCTGTCTTTATTGGCGCTGGGCTGCGGCTGAGTCCTGATTCATGCAGATGTAGAATCTATGTAGAGATCCCAGCGCAATCGATCACTTGATACTGCCCGTGAATAACTCGTGCGAGCCTTCGCTGTGGGTACGTTAAGGTGCAACTCTTGGTGCAACTTGTCGCAGCTGTCACCTACACCACTGGCGCCAACTGCTCTACAGTCTCATTCGGGATCCAAGTCACCCACTTGGTCGGATGATGAGCCCGCTGACATATTACGCTTTCAATAACACTGGGGGAACAAACCGATTTCCGCCCGGGGACATTACCGGAACTTGAGTAGGAATGCGGAGGAGTTCTAGTGCCATATCGCCCTATCAAATCACTGGGGGGCCCGGCGCTCGTGAGGGCTTCCTTCAATGAATACGCAACAATCAGCGACCCTGCGTGTACGGCTCTCAGATTTCATTGCCCTCCGGACACTCTATAAAGAGCAATGGGCTCTGTTACAGTATCTGTCGGCGCAAGGGTATCATCGATCTCGAGGCATTCCATGATTGAAGCCCTTACAAGCCCGCCAGCGGAGCGTCAAACTCAATGCTTATGTAAGACTGCTTACACATTCACGCAGCAGTCCGACCTCAGGAGGAGTTTACAGTGAACCGTGAGTCCCACAATTCCTCCATTGCCGTGTTCCCTGACGAAACATACCATTCTAAGACACCAAAAATATTGGTTCGGTACCATGTCAGATGTCAAGACGATCGAGGGTACTATCCCCTTCACTGTGGAAGGAGAGACCTACCAGACATGGTACAAGCTCGTGGGCGATCTGTCGTCACCTCGCCCTCCGCTTGTCGTCCTGCATGGCGGCCCCGGCATCTCACACGACTACCTGAACCCCATTGCAGATCTTGCCCTACGCACACCTTCCACGCCAGTCCTCTTCTATGACCAACTCGGCGGCGCGCGCTCGACACACTTGCCTTCCAAGCCTCAGGCTTTCTGGACCCTCGAGCTCTTCATCGCCGAGCTTGAGAATGTGCTGGCGTATTTCAAAATCGCGGACGCGTATGATCTGCTGGGACACTCGTGGGGGGCGGTCCTCGCATCCGAATTTGTCGTGCGCCGCCAACCGAAGGGGCTCAAGCACCTCGTGCTCGCGAACGGTCTTGCGAACTCACGAATTCGCACTGAGGCACGGAACAAACTCGTGCTGAAGCTGCCGGAGGGCCCTCGCGCGATGATACTAAAGCACGAGAAAGAGGGTACGACGAGGGAGCAGGCCTATAAGGATGCGATGCATGTGTTCTACGGGACATACGCTTGCACGTTGAGTCCTCCGCCGCAGGAGTTGATTTACTCCATTAGCCAGAGTGAGGACGAGAATGGCGGGGGCGCCGTATTGCATAGCGTGTAAGTGCCAAATTCACAAGCTCTTCGTCCCGCGATCGTCGTTCGCTGACTCCATGGCTGACAGGAGGAAGAATTTCCTCGAGAACGACTGGGACATCACAGACAGACTGCACCTTATCCGCGTGCCAACGCTGATGTTGAATGGCGAGAACGACTACATGACAGACGACGTCCAAGCGCCGTTCTTCAAGGGGATCCAGAAGGTTAAATGGGTGAAGTTCGCAAAATCGAGCCACGTACCGCATTTTGAAGAGAGGGAGAGGTATATGGACGTGGTCAGCAATTTCTTGGAGCTGTAGATGTTGCATAGTCGACCACCTTCTGGGAAACTATGGAGCATTGTCTTATATCATGATGAACTGTATCCCGTAAATTTCAGCGTCAGGTGTAATATCATCATATCCTTGTAAGATATAGCCAGTGTCGTCGATGTCGTGTAAGTAGGTATGTTAGGTATCGTTGTCGTCGCCGGGAGAGGTCTAAAGTCAAATGTAAGATGACACGCCCGTACATGGAGTGTAAGTGGCGCGAGGGTGCTGATCAGAACGAATTTTCGAAGTTGTTCAGCTCCTTTTGCACACTCTCCAGCGTCGCACGGCGTGCCATGGCTTCGTCTCGACGGGCAACTACGTCAGGGTCTTCGGCGAGGTATCGTGCGCATCTCTCAGTAGCGCCATCCCCGGCGAGCCCCATCTCCCTGATGAGATGGTTGTGCATGTCCTGCATGATGCTGCGAGGATGCCGTGGCCAACCAAAAAGGCAAAGTCAGCACCAAGAAAGCAATATGGAGATAGATGGTACACGCAGAAGACATACCCTCGGACGAATTTGAGATCGATCAACATGGGAATGGAGTCGATAATGCGCTATGAGAGCCAATGACTATGAGCATGTGAACGCGGTGCAGATTGCCGGGTTCAAGTACTTATATGAGACCTGGAAATAGCTCCGAACTTCCGCCATGACCTGCATCTCGGTCTCATACTCGTCGGCCTTGTTGAGTCTGCCCAGGTCATCCGCACTCAGTCCGGTGTACCCCGCTTCGGCAAGAGACGCCAACGCCTTCGCGATAGGGTCAAGCTGGGGCTGTATCGGCACAAAGGAAAATTCCTTTTTGTTGACCATAGGCCTTGAAGGAAGGAAGGCAGAAAGCTGAGGACCTTGTTGCTGAAGTGAAGGCGCTGCTGTCCTTCCCGCCCCGCTGTCCTTGTATCTCCCGAGCCATTTCTCCTGACACGACTGCAGATAATGCAGATTTTGCGTGTATGGCATACGCTCGACCTCCAAAGCGGCTTGAATGAAAGGGACGCAACACTCGTAACGCTTCTTCACCAGTTGCTCTACGCAGTATCTAGCAGTAACTGCAGTTCAGCGACCGATCGATTGGCCGGATGGGTGTAACGGGACTTACCGGGCATGCGTTCGTAGGCTGTCCCATCGACCCAGAGTGTGGTCGACGCACTGGAGCATGGCACTGTTGACGTCCTGCAGCACACGATCAAGACATAGGTCCGCCGCATGCGCCCACTGTTCCTGGAATTCACGAACAAGGCTTGACTTGACGGCGAATGGCACATTGTTGGGTAGCTCTCGAGTGATAGACCTGGCGAAGTCGTGAGAATAAGTACTCGGGCACTCATAATATGGCATCTTACTTTTCGATCCGAACGCGCATGTCGTCTAGGTAGATAGGCTTGTTTGTAGGGACTTCACCAGAGTCGACGTAGCCCTCATCGTCCGACGTGTCGTAGTTCTCGTTCTCCGACGCGTCGTGAGTTTCCTGTTCCAACTCATTGCGGTCCTCTTCCTCTTCTTCCGATCCAGATGCAGACTCTTCATCATAAACAGGCCGAGATACGACACCATTGACCCTGGAGTTGGACAAACCTTGCGGGCGGACCTCCGGCTTGAACCTAGGGGCGGTAGCATGGATGTACTTCTTGAACTGGCCATACGTGACTCGGTTCTTCTGCATGAGTTCTTCACAACCCTCGCTGCCCTTTATGCGCTCACTCGTGTCGTTGCAGAATGCGGTTATCAAGCTACGAGACCAGACAATAAATATAGAATGTTTTAAAGAACAACCTATGAGGCATGACATACCCTAGCATGTGAGTAGTCGGCTCGGTCGTTACGACTTCTGGAAGAGCCTTAAGCTCTTCCCTGCACTGCTCGAGTTGCTTCGATGTCTCCTCACGGAGCGTCGGAAGGCTGTAATGACGCCAAGCGCATAATTAAGAATCGTTTGCTATATTTATTCGCGAGCGACACGCACCTAATGCGAATGATCTTCTCTAAAAGAGGACTCAAAGTTGACACGAGATTCTTTATGCCAAAACGGTGTTTGTACTGCGAGTCGCACCAGGGCCTCTCTGATGCGAAATAGTGTGCCTCAATTTCACGCGCTTCGGCGTGCGTGAGTCCTCCCTCCCTGTCGTCGTCGTCCGGCTGACGTGTGCAGAAGTATCCGTGAAGAAGCGTCCTAGAGTGGCCTTCGATGATACTCAGGTAGAGGTCGCGGGACTTTGAGCCTTTCCCGACTACGTCAGGTTTGGTGATCACACCTTGTAGAACGCAGTCGAACCAGTAAGAAAACTGGACGAGAATTTGAAAGTGTAGGAAGTGTTACCTATAGTTCTCTTGCCTTCGGGGTCAGCATGGCGAGAAAGCGTTAAAGCGCGCTGGTTGTCGAGATCGTCTTCAAACAGCAATTTTGTGAGCCGGCTTCTGCTGGTGCCAAAACGAAGACGTACCTGACATAGGGACTACTACTAAGATGAGCGAATTGCCTGCAATGTGGTCAACGACCAGCTTCTCCACAAGCTGCAGAAGCATGGGATCATCTGCAACTTGGATGAGGCCTATTGAAACAAGCATTAGAACGGGTGTCTGGTGCGAAGGAGCAAGTGGCGCGAACCAGGCAAGTCTATGAAAGAAAGGTCAACAAGGTCCGGGCCTTGCAGGTCGACACAAACCACGTTGCGGGAGAACAGCAACGGTTTAGCACTGGACTTTACGCCCGCTTTGATCTGCTGAGCGGACATGCTCAAGAAATCGTGCGTCCTAACGTGGGGGTTGAGAACCGCGGCTTGGGCACGGCGCAGCTGCAGCTCAACCTCGCTGGGGTCTGTGATCTGGTCACCGAATGGCACTTCTGATACGTCTTTCTGTTTGAAACTGGAGGTTCAGAGAAACTCAGTTTGTCGGGGCAGCAGCATGGTACCTTCTTTGAGTTATCAACCTCATACTCCCACCGGATGGATATCTGGCAACTCCATTTGTCTGATGAGGACATCCGGCATTCCATAGGGCATCTTGTGCAAGTACCGCTGTCGCGTGGTACGCTGAGCTGCATTGGGAATAGGTAAGTCTGAGAGCATCTAGTTAAAGGCCACCACTCACCCCGGATATAGATTCCACCACGCTACTCTTCCCTAGTAACCAGACGATACACGGAATTATTGACAATGGCCAGGCGTGACAGTTCGAGAACGCGCACCTGCAGACTGGTTCCCGATGACCACGACGCGTGGCACGTCAATCACCGCCTGCGCCCTACAAAAGGTGAGCACCAAAGTCGCGTTGAAAGAAAAGAAACGCGTACCCCATGGCCCTCAGTTTGTGAACGAGCTGAAGCAGTTCCTTCCTCGTCTCCGCATACTTTGCGAGCTGCGACGGTTTCCCCATATTGCTCTTGTTGTTGTTGCCGACGACAGACTCGGACTTCATAGGTGGTCGGTAGTAGTTGGTGGAATGATATAAGGAGAGTTTGACGAGCGCCGAGCAACCTTATACCCGGCCAGTGTCAAAGAGGACAAAGAACAAAGGCCACTGGCGTGCCCTTTACGTGACAATCTGAACCTCGCGTAAATTTCCATGTCAGGGAGGACCACTTGATACTGTAGCTGCAATGTCAGGCTGTTGAATTAGTCTCTATATACGATACGACCCCGACATCCTGCCGCCAGGGATCCGAAGCATTCAAAGAACGAAACCATGGAATATGGAACATCGGAATGCTGCGAGTGTCAGAGACAAGCCTGACAGTCTAGTCGATGAAGCAATTGACGCTCAAGATGCTGCCTCGTGGACACCTCCATTAATGGAAGCCTGCCAAAAGCCAAAACATACCGGCGACTGTTTCTCCAGGACAATCTTGTTGCCTTGGATCCAGATTTTTCGGATCCTCTGGTATCTCACCATCATATCCACGACCACTCGCCGGGTGCGACTGACCCTCCTGCTGACCTTACCCCGAGACCTTCCTTTCCATAAACCGCCACACCGCCTCCTCGCTCCGTGGGGTTACCGATCTGCTCGAAGCTCGTGAAATTCAGTGTTCCTGCCAGTGCTCTCTGTAGTAACTGTCATCGACGCGTGAATCCACGGCGCTTCTCGCTTCTACGGACAACGTGGTCACCTTTTTCGTACTAGACCTTATCCATATAAGCACATTTTCGACTACTGCTCCGTCATCTCGCCATGACCACCATCTTGGACGACCAGCTGCTGGTACACGCGGACAGGGCGAGAGGGAAGGTCGTCGTCTTGACGGGTGCGTTCAACGTCACACGAGCGCATCCTACGTGCTCATCCGACCGCGTTCTTCATAGGCGGTGCGAATGGGATTGGGAAGGAAGCGGCGATACTTTTCGCGAAGCATGGGTGCGTGATATTCTTGAGTTATAGACCGACCTGTGACATGAAACCGTCATCCTTGCAGCGCGAAGGTCGTCATTGGGGATCGCGATGTGAAAGGTGCACAAGCTGTTGTCGAGAGGATATCGGACGAACGGGGGTACGCAATAGTATCCATTCTGAACTCCTGCCCCAAGCTCATACAAGCCTCATGTAGGGTCGCTACTTCCATTGGCTGTGATGTTCTGAAGTGGGAGGACCAAGTGAACCTCTTCGAGCTCGCGATTGCGCAGTATGGTGCTGTCGATATTGTGGTGCGTACTATGACTCATTGTTTCCCCAGGACCACCCTCACGACTACCTACAGATTCCTTGCGCCGGAATCAGCGAGGTGGGCCAAGTGTGCGACGGAAATGTGCAACTGGGCGAGGATGGACGACCAGTCAAACCGAAGCTGCCGACATTGGACATCAACCTCACGGCGGTGTTCTACAGTGCGCGACCTGTTCCCTCTTTCCTGACCTCATCGCCGACGCGTCCACCGCAGCCGTGCACCTCGCGCTGTATTACTTTAAACGCAATCGGACCAAGGATGCGTGGAAGTCGATCGTCCTCATTGGCTCGATGGGTGCGTCCTTTCCTCGACCCCGTATCCCGTCTGATCGTTCACACCCTATACAGCATCATGGCAAGCGATCCCCAAGGGCCCTCAGTACAGCGCGTCAAAGCACGCCGTCTTAGGGCTCATGCGCTCGCTGTATCCCATTGTCGACGCAGAGAATATCCGTGTCTCCGTCATACACCCCTGGTTCGCAGGTAAGTGTGCCTTCAATTTCTCCCCTTTCACTCGGGGTCTCTAATCATCTGGTTACGTAGACACAGGCATCCTGCCGCTCCCCGTCAAGGTCATACTCGCAGGCATCCCGCTCACCCCTGTCGTCCGAGTCGCAGCTGCCATCCTCTGCGCAGGTGTCGACCCCGACCCCGCGACGAACGGTCTTCCGTGGCTTCTGCCTGACGATGGTCCCGTCTTCCGCCTCGAGCGCGAGCAGATACGTACGGGCGTATACGAGCTGCTCGAGAAACGTACCGAGCGTCTGAAGTCGTGCGTTTAATCGTTCTTTTGCGCCTTAGAGATGTGAGCTGACTCCGACGTGAATGGCAGGTTCGCTGAAACTGTCACCCGGACGACTGCGACGCTCAAAGACCTCTGGGGTATTTTTGGCCACGGTGCGCTGTTCACGACCGTCCTCGCGGGTGGGGCGTACTTTGTCTTCCAGAAAGCGTAACAGTAGAAGACTTTTTGCGACCTGCGGAGCTCGGCTTCCGGCTAGCTCATCTACCCTGACAGCGAGTGCTCCTGTCACGGTACTGTACCTTCGCACTTTTATTATCCCCGGACTTCACATATACATTTTGCTGTAACATAGGAAGACATGGTGTTTGAACAGACTTTTTTAGTCGTTCAGTTGACAGTAGGGCGCTGGTGAATCGCAACACCGGGCTCTATAAGCGCAAAAACACGTGTTCGAAGTGTATACTACGCAATCTACACTAGACCGGGCCCTTTGCTCTCACCATCATTCATCTCTCTGACGGGTTCCCTGCAGCCTTATCGTGACCATCGATACTAGTTCCAGTGCGTCAGATGCCATTGTGTGGCGTACTGAACCTCCCCACGGTAACACGTCGTGCCGGTTGAAAATGACACTGCTCTGCGCATGGGTCCAAAGAGTGAGAATCCTTGCTGATCGACTGTATAAGTACTACAGTATAGGACATCGATGGCCTGTGTTTCCTCGTACGCCGGCTAACCCGTGGAGCGTCCTGACCGAGCGTGATCACTGCGCTAGTTTTCAAAGTCACATTATATTTGCATTTATCCATCATAGCGGGGCTCGGCTACCATCAAGGCACAATAACACGACGCCACGTATTAGGTGGGTTGATTTCAGACGATGACGACGATCTCGGATATCCAGCTCGTCGAGCATGCCCATCGCGCGAGAGGCAAGGTTGTAGTGCTCACAGGTGCGTGTATTTCATTTAAGTAAGTGCTATACCACCTTGTTCAAGCGCTGACTTTGACCGGACTTTCAGGCGGTGCTAGTGGGATAGGAAAGGAAGCCGTGTTGCTGTTTGCGAAACATGGGTAAGGATGCATCGTTTCTACTTCTAGACGCCGACTTAAAGGCGCTAATAATGCCTGGTATTCTAGTGCGAAGGTTGTGATTGGAGATCTCGACCTCAAAGGTGCCGAGGCTGTTGCATCGCGAGTCAGGAAGACAGGCGGGTATGTGAAGAATCTCCTCTCAAATACACGTTTCTTTGGCTGAGGTCCGAGGTGTGGTGCAAACGATGATGACTCCTGAAGAGAAGCGGTCGCGGTCGCATGTAATGTTCTTCAGTGGGACGACCTAGTCAATATGTTCGAGCTCGCGATCTCGAAGTATGGTGCCGTGGACATCGTGGTATGGCTTCCTTGCTTCTAAGACAATCATGCAACAAAATCTCATCCATGATCGCAACAGGTTCCGAATGCGGGCATTAACGAGCTCAGCGCAGTGTGCAACGGAAAAGTATCATCTCGAGAAGATGGGACGCTCCTCCCGCCGAAGCTGCCTACGGTGCAGATTAACTTGGAGGCAGTGATACAAAGTCTGTCCTCGCGTTACACCAGCTCTCCATACCTCGATTGAACATCCGGGCTCTAGCGGTGCATCTTGGTTTGCACTACCTGAAGAAGGACCGGACCGCCGATCAATGGAAGTCTGTAGTCCTCATTGGATCCATGGGTCGGTCTCTTCTCTTCGCTGTCGGTTGTTACTTACGCGCAATATCTGACTACAGCATCATGGAACCCGATTCCAGGTGGTCCCCAATATACCGCCTCGAAGCACGCCATCCTCGGCCTCATGCGCTCGCTCTATCCAACGCTCGATGCTCAAGACATCCGCGTAGCCTCCATCCACCCATTCTACGCTGGTACGTGTTTCCCACATTCCGCATCTGCATCTGCACCCTAAGAACCTTGCAAACATAGAAACGAACATTCTGCCTGCTGAAACGATGCTCGTACTTGCAGGCATCCCACTCGTCCCCGTCCCACGTATCGCGGGCGCCATATTCTGCGCCGCGGTGGACCCCGACCGCACGAGCAGCGGATGCCCATGGCTGCTCCTCGACGACGGTCCTGTGTATCGGCTGCCGAAAGAAGATCTGCGTGTCGGGGTGTACGACCAGCTCAACAAGCATGTCGAGCGTCCGGAGGGGTGAGCGACTTTTCGTTAAATTCAGAGGGAATGTGATTGCTGATTTGGTGACTTGTGTTTGTGCGAAGGATAATGGAGGCAGTGAGATTGAACCTCTTGTTCTTGAAGGATGTAGGGAGGGTATTCATGCCCTCTGCTGGCGCCCTCGCTGTTGCAAGCTCAGTCGCTGCGGGCGCAGGATTTTTGTGGTACCACAGGCATTGAAGGTGTTGGGTGAGGTTGCAAAGGACGGAGTTGGAGGTACACATTGTCGTGTTCCTTGCTGTAATGCAAAGAATACATCAACAGGTCACACGAAAGCTGTTGAACATGCTAAGCATTTTAGGTATGATGGATGATAAGGAATACAAAAAGTGATGAGAGCATTCTATATACTGCATTATGGGGGAATCGAACCCCCGGCGGGTCGATGGCAACGACCCAGGTTACCACTACCCCATTAATGCTACGCACTTTGCAGTTCGTTTTCCCTCATGGAGTAGTTCAAAAGAAGGGCAAAAGTCAGCTCGAAGTCCGCCAGCTTTCATAATCGGCCAATCTCGCTGGACATCTACAGATAATATGAACATTGAACGTAGGCGTGCAGAGGCCACTAGAGCCCGTCAGAGACAGCACTGCCTGCCAGGCACGTTCCAAGACTCTACTGGGATTTGAAGCGGGAACGCGCCGTGCGGGCGAAAAAGATGCTGCAGCTGGTCAGCAATCTCTTCAAGCAGTGCGCGTAGTGCGCACAGATGGTGGGGCGTATGGGAAGAGAACCAAAGATACTTCGGGGACGAACCGTCATCGCTGTCCGCGGAAATGACTTGGATGCGTACGGGCGCGCCGACGGCAGCTACGACAGCATGTGGTGGTGACGGAATTTGCAGTGAGCGGTGTTCGTTTAATTAAGCTGGTACCTACTCGCATAGACTTTCCCCAGGATTTCGGCGATAACGCAAATCACCGAGGTCGAAGTTGACGACTCGCCTCCGGTTTCCCATCGTAGCCGGGTCGGCGCGCATACGTTTACATGTATGAAACCCGCCCATGTTGTAAAGACATATCATCTTGATGGTCTTCTACCCGACGCGATTACACACTATTCTCATCCGGGTGGAAGTAAACCAGGTGTGTTAGGGCATTCGAGAACAATTGAGCCGTCTGGCCCCGACATCTGAAGCCTGCGTGGCCTTCGTATCTCGACTTGAGCAGCTGAGATAAATGAGTGCCGGCAGTATAAATACAAAGAAATACTCGCACTTTCCAACACCAAACCTCCTCACCTCTGGTCGAACTCCCAGCAAAATCCATTCGCCCCAACCCATTTTCCATGTCGTCCACCTCGAAGCTCTTCCAAGCTCTGCAGCTCGGAGACGTCACCCTTCAGAACCGCATTGTCCTGGCACCTCTCACCCGCTTCCGCGCCAACGACGCACATGAGCCTCAGGAGATCGCCGCCGAGTACTACGCCCAGCGCGCCAGTGTCCCCGGAACACTCCTCATCACTGAAGCAACATTCATCGCCGCTGAAGCCGGCGGGTACCGCAACATCCCTGGCATCTGGAGTGAGACGCAAATCTCGCAGTGGAAGAAGGTGCGCACTTGATATCCTGACCACGTCTCATCGATAATTCTGACAAGTCGTCCAGATTGTCGACGCCGTCCATGAAAAGGGCTCGTTCATCTACCTCCAGCTCTGGGCCATTGGCCGCCTCGCAGAGCCCGACGTGCTCACTGACGAGGGTGAATACCCCTACATCAGCTCCGGCAGCATTGCCGTCGGCGACACGCGCCCCGACCCGCGCCCGCTCACCATCGATGAAATCAAGCATTACGTGCAGCTATACGCGACCGCAGCGAAGAACGCGGTCGAGGGCGCCGGCTTCGACGGTGTCGAGGTGCACGGCGCCCATGGCTACCTCATCGACCAGTTCACGCAGCCGTCGATCAATAACCGTACAGATGAGTATGGAGGTTCAATCGAGAATCGGATTCGCTTCGGATTGGAGGTCGTCGAGGCGGTCGTGAAGGCGGTCGGGCAGAAGAAAACAGGCTTGCGCGTGAGCCCATGGAGTCCCTGGCAAGGTCAGAAAAGGCTGTATAGATCGTTGACAGGTGTACTGACTCTACAGCAGTGACAAAGCGCATGGACGACCCGATGCCGACGTTCACTGAGTTCGTGCGGCGCGTAAAGGACGCATATCCCGATTTTGCGTACCTGCACGTCGTCGAGCCGCGGATCAATGGAGAGCAGTTCCAGAACGTCTCGAACGAGTCGAATGAACCGCTCCGCGAGATATGGGCGCCCAAGCCGTTCATCGTCGCCGGGGGCTTCACACGCGAAGAGGCTATCCGTGCTGCGGATGAGAGGGGTGTCCTGGTTGCGTTCGGCCGGCAATTCATCTCGAATGTGGGTCGTTCTTGTCTCTGTGTAATGCGCCGAGCTCTGATGTAGACGCATAAGCCCGACTTGCCGCTTCGGCTGCGCAACGACTACCCGCTGACGAAGTACGACCGGAACACGTTCTATACGCGTGGCCCCACGGCCGTGAAGGGCTACACGGATTACCTCCCCTACGTTGCAGCGTAGAACAATGCTTTCTATTGCTTTACAATGATTGCTTAGATATAGATGCTCTCGAACAGAAATTAGAATAGACATACGTGCTATCACCGTGTCATCCTTCCGGCTTTCAAGGTGGGCCTCTGTGCAACAAGATTCTGAGCGCTATTTTCATTTCGTTATTGGTGAGTGGGTATTGGCCTTACATACTGCAATCCCACCATCGCGCGTACTTGCTCCTTGAGCAGCTTGGCATCACGACACTTTGCAATTCAACGACTGACTCTCACGGATGCTCATACCGTCACAGCGTACAAGTGCCAAATTTCCCGATCCAGGAAATTGTGGGAAAAGGCATGTGTAATTGGATGACTTTTACTAGAAGTTTTCGTAGTCAGAAAGGCAAAGGAAATGAAGAACTATGCCACACATTCCCATCTCCCGTAAAATTGAGTGAAATGTTTGTCACATTCAGGCCGGGGAAAGCCTATGCAAAAGCTTCGGGATTGTTAACCTTCAGACTTTTCACAAAGCACTACAGGCCTGTAAATGACAAACATTTCCTTTGTTATGGAAAAGTCAAGGGAAAGGAAAGCTTTCCGCCCCTTTTCTTCTGCCTGAAAGGGCTTTCCTTTTACAGATACCATTTCCGAATGGGAATACAGGTGGCATGGGTTGACATTTCCTTCGAATTTTCGACTACAAAGAAATGTAGCAAAAGTTGGCCAATTACGCACCCCTTTTCCCACAAATTTACGGGTCGGGAAATTCGGCACTTGTACGCTGTGCGTCGCGTGGTACAGCGCGGACTGCGAAAAATGGAAGATGGGATATTGAGTTTTGAGAGGCGCACGCTACTAGGCTCGTACCCAGCCGTTCTGCTTTCTTACTCCGCCAACGCCTGGTCCGAGGCTAGCACGCTACGCACCTCTGACGCAACGTTTCTCGCCATTTGCAATTCCGGCTATGGAAGTCGTGCACCGGTGAACACTTTGCCACAATGGATGGGTTTTAGGTGGCACAGTCAATGCCGTTGCGTAATCGTATGTAGCTGGATGGGTAAGCTTGATATATGCCGAGTTCTCCGACTCGGAAGAAACGCCCGGAAATGCGTGGAATATCTTCTGCTCGCAAGGCCGCAAGGCCGAGCTTTGGAAAATAGAGAGAACTGGGTTTTTGAGCTGTCCCTATTCATTAAAAGTTAGTATAGAATACTTAATGCATCTGCAGGACCCGGCTCACGACGTACCACTTTGGTGGAGTAAAAAGCGCCAGTGAACGTGAATCTGCGCAAATTAGTTGTAAGATCTCTTCAGATCAGATCTAGATCAGCATTATGTGAGCGCTCGATCGGTTTCGGGCACATTTCATCGCCGAGCCGACGGGCGATCGCACAATATTTTGACTTGTCGACCGTGTCGAGTCCGTTCCCTTGAGCCTAAGGGTCCCACATCAGTTGTCCTCTCCTCCGCAAAGTGCCCCTAAGTAAGTTACATACCATCGATACACTTGATAGCCATGGGAGTATCTCTTCGTTTGACAACCCCCGACTCGGGGCTCC
>SEOQ01000648.1:0-16460 GCA_004679275.1 Dentipellis fragilis
CACCGACACGCTGCTGAGCGGGGAACAACTCCCAACCCCCGCACGAGAGATGGATCCTCCTGCAGCACCCCGGCTGAAGGACATGGATTCCTTCTCGGACGGCACAGCCCTGGGCAGCTTCATATACAGCTTGACTTCTGAACATGACACCGTTGCATTCTCGCCAACTCACCCGACACGGTCCATCGAGATATGGCGTGACGACGTCTTCCACTCCCTGGCCGACGACGACAACGATGACTGTGATTCGCACGCACGGACACACGACCGCCCGCGTCCCGCTGCTCTGCACCCCGAGGTTAGCCGCTTTCGTTTGCCTTGAATGATACCTCTGAGGCCTGTTTGGTCAAGGAACCGTCGACCAAGCGTCGACGGGTGCAGTTCTCTATCCCTGCCTGTCCCAGTGTGGAACGCCTCGACACGGCGCAGGCCATCAGGCGACGCCAGTCATGTCCCGCCGTGGACGTCGCCGTGGGTGTCGCCATGCGCGTGGGTGTTCCCGAGGACCTATTGACTCCGCTGTCCTCCGCCGCTCCTCCCACGCCGGGACCGGTTCCCAGGCCGTTCTCCGCCCCACCCTTTCTCTGAGGGCTGACCCTCACTAGAGGTAGACGCCCCGACCCTCCACTCCCGCCTCTACCGTTGACGCCATCACTCCTCTAGCATCATGCCTGATCGCGACGGGATCAGCCTGACGCGCTGTACTATATATCCTCCCCTCTTTTCCCTTTTCTCTTTTCCCTGGTACTTGTACATGCACATCATGCATCCTGAGCTCGATGGACTCTCTAATCATGCCTCTGGTGTATGCTGATTCCCGTGTAGAAGCCAGCCGGAGCTCACTTGGACTCCCGCTTTCTTGTATAGTGGCCTCGGCAGGCCCGTTACGATCTTTACGACCATGCCACGACCATGGATGTATACTAGATATCCACCCCACCCTCCCCTACAGATTTATATCCCAATCTTTTACTTGGAAATAAATGGTGTATACCCTGTTTACCTAGATTTTCTTGTGCGGAGAAGGATCGTCGCCGACTCATATTTGCAGTGCAGCTGTAACTGAGATCGATCGCGGGGAGAGTCATCGGCCCCGGGCACGGCCCCGGCACGGCGGCACCGCATCTGGCCGCGCCTCATCTTATCTTATCACCTGCTGACTAAAACATCCTCCGCTCTGATTCGGAATATTCCTGCTTGCCACTTTTCTAAGCAGCTTCAAAACTTCCTCCTGCGCACCTCTTTCCTCCCTACCTCTTCCTCCTCCTCGTCTCCTTTGTATTGTTTATCAAGAAAGCAAGAGAACGTGTATTCTGCGCTTCAGGCGTGCATTGTATCCATAGACATCACAGATAATCGAAGGATCGCCCGCTATGGAGTTCGTACCGGCGCCCGCTGTGCATCGCGTACTTTGTGCGGATTGCGGTACGTTCCCTATTTGCATGGCAGTGCTCTGTGCTCTAAGACCTCTCTTTCACGTGCCAGGTATACCCATTACCCCTAATTCTGCGAATTTGTGTGTAGGATGCTTGAGAAATTCGTGAGTGGTGCATTTATATAAGCTCTCTTTGCGCCTCTAACCGCCCTGCAGCGTCGATATCACCGAGGGTATCCCGAAACAATGTGCGTATCTCCCCTTCTCCCTATCCTGAACGTCGTCTGACTTCAAGGTATCCCAGCTGCTGTATCATACTGCCGAAATTGCGAACGCTTCCTAGCTCCGCCCGGGCAATGGATTATCGCGCGACCCGAATCACAAGAGCTGCTCGCCCTGTGTCTAAAAAAACTCAAGGGCCTGAGTAAGGTCCGGCTTACGGAGGCGCATTTCATCTGGACTGAGCCCCACTCGAAGCGCCTGCGTGTATCGCTTACCATCCAGAAGGAGGTACGCGCGCACATCATGTCCGCTATCTCCATGATCATAGCGCTCATTCACCTCGTGTTTGGACCCTGTCATGTCCTAGGTTCTTACGAACACGATCTTGGAGCAGATTTTCGAGATCGAGTACTTGGTCCAGCATGGGCAGTGCCAGGACTGCGCCAAGCTCGCGGCAAAAAATACGTGGAAGGCGCTCGTGCAGGTCCGGCAGAAGGTCCCGCACAAGCGGACGTTCTTGTTCCTCGAGCAGCTTATCTTGAAGAATGGCGCGCAGAAGGACACGATTATGGTCAAGGAAGTGAAGGACGGGCTCGACTTCTTCTACAGCGCCAGAGGTCATGCTCTCAAGATGACGGAGTTCTTGGCCGCGCATGTTCCAGTTCGGTGAGTTCACCCCGGTTCTAATGATACTCAGGAGCTGACGCTGCACAGATCCAAGGCCTCCGAGCGTCTGCTCTCTTCCGATACCCACACCAGCACTGCGAATTTCAAACACACCTACTCCGTCGAGATCGTGCCGATTTGCAAAGACGATCTAGTCTGCATGCCGGTCAAGCTCGCGCGGCAGCTCGGGAACATCAGCCCGCTGACCGTGTGCATGCGCGTCGGCAACTCAATCCACCTGCTCGACCCCGCGACGCTGCAGTTCTGCGAAGTCACGTCGCCGATCTATTGGCGCACCCCCTTTGACTCGCTCGCGTCCGTGAGCGACATGGTTGAGTTCACCGTCCTCGACATCGAGCCGTCAGGCACGACGCGCGGCAAGTGGGTGCTCGCGGACGCGCAGGTCGCGCTCTCGGGCGCGTTCCGCTCGACCGGGACGCACGAGGACGCGGACGTGATGGACTACGACGGCGCGGGCTCCGCGCTCGCGAACCAGATCTTCCACACGCGCACGCACCTCGGCGCGATCCTGCAGCCGGGCGACACCGTGCTGGGCTACCACCTGAGCAACACGAACTTCAACTCGGACGACTTTGCAAGGCTCCCGCAGGAGCGCATCCCGGACATCGTGCTCGTGAAGAAGTCGTACCCGAACCGCCGCAAGAAGAACAAGACGCGCAGCTGGCGCCTGCGCAGCATCGCCAAGGAGGAGGGCGAGGAGGGCGAGACGGGCGCGCGCGCGGCGTCGTTGGCCGCATGGGCGGCCGCGACCAGAAGAAGGTCGAGGAGGACTACGAGCTCTTCTTGCGCGACCTCGAGGAGGACCCCGAGATGCGCAGCGCGGTCAATTTGTACAAGTCGGACGGCATGAAGACCGAGAAGGCGGGCTCGGGCTTGCGGGNGGAAAGACGAGGAAGCGGGCGCATTTCTCGATGGATGTCGATGAGGCTGGGGCAGCGCATGGGATGGAGGTGGCAGAGACGACGGCGGAAGTGGCTGAGGCTGAGGAGCCGGAGGAGGCTGATTTCCCTGAAGTGCGGTTGGGTGAGCTGCTCGAGAACTTTGATGAGATGACTCTTGGAGTTGAAGAGCCAGAAGAGCAATTGTAGGCATTTTGGTTCTATATTCATAATAGATATTCTCTTGTGGGGAGGAGAGAGTGGGACATACCTCATGAATTCAGGCTTGTTCAAATTTGTGACACCTTGCAGATAATTTATTATCAGTCATATAAATTGCAAGCTAAAACTGATGCCTTGACAGAAAAAAGGAACACAGAACAGACTTGGAGTACATAGTCATGAATAGTACATGTCTATCCACACTTACAAGTAGGTAAAATTGATGGAATCAGCATCATACCCTAACAAATATCCATGGATTTCATATGATTCTAGAAGATGGGTACGTGCAATATCATATCTCATTGATTCCATCCAGCCACTGTCTTCCCCCAAGAGGTGCATCCTGTTACAGAATCTTTTATTATATATTCTTCTGCGCAGTGAAATTCTGTCATTCACTGCTTCATATGCATTTGGAAAGTCACAACCAACAACTTGTGCATTCACATCAGCACCCTGTTCAAGAAGATATTTGACAGTTAATGGTGAGCCCCGATGACATGCAGCTATAAGTGCAGTCCCACGTCTGACACCTTTAAGCTGTGTATTGATATTGGCACCATGTTCAAGAAGATGTTTGATAATTGGTAAATGAGAATGGTAACAAGCAGCTATCAGAGCTGTGCCATATCTGCCAGCTTGTTCTTCAGCATTAGCACCACTTGCAAGCAGATGCATAACAATCAACAAATGACCATGTCGAGCTGTAGCAATCAATGCATTTCCATAATAACCAGCTTGTACATGGATATCAGCACCTTTTTCAAGTAAGGATTTCACAGCAGATAAATGGCCTTGACCAGATGCAGCAGCAAGTGCATTTCCATGATAACTATTAGAAATTTGTGTATGGATGTTTGCACCATTTTTGAACAATAGTTCCATGGCTGATGTATGACCTTCTGAAGATGCAGCTATAAATGCAGTCACATCATTGAATATAGCATTGATATCAACATCACATCTAGTGAGTATAATTTCAATAGCTAACACATCACCTGCTCTAGATGCATGTATAAGTAGTGGTTCATTATCAAATTTGAAAAGGATATTTGGACAATGCTCAAGTAGCCATTGCAACATATCATAATGTTTTTTTCTGAATGCTACAAATAGACTAGGGTTCAGATCTGCCTCTTTAATTATTGAGTTTTCAATTAACAACTGTAATATCTCTACTCTGTTCACATCAGCAGCACAGAGATATTGTGAATCATGACTTTCACATACACGATCTTCACACTTTACATGCCGCAACATGAAAGGCTGCCTTTGTTGAGAAATATGTTGGAAAAACATAATTAAAAGCTTTGACAGCTTACATTCTTTAGTTATCTGAGACTGCTGAACATGTTGCAATGTGTAACATGTAGTATAAAAAGTGAAATGCTCTTTCTCTTTAGATAATTTTTCATCTTGTTCATTGTATTCTAGCCAAAATTTCAAGCATGTCTCAGATATTATTGTATGAGACAGGAGTGCATCAGCATAATAATGAGTCACTGTGCCAAGTTGACTTTTACTATCAGAGCAAATGTACTCTTTTACAGAGAAGTGGCAAAACTTGATGTATCCATCTGATGTATCAACAAGACTTGAGAGAATCTGCAACATGCTTGAAGTATGTAGGAACAATGGTTCATCAACACCAGATTGACTCTCATCAAACCAAACTCGTATTGCAATATGTAGCTCATGTTCTCTGAGAGGGCGCATAGCAAATGCAATCCATCTGAGCATGACATGCAATGTGTGTGAATCTTTATCATCAACATTGTTTAAGATTCTTTCATATGTTGCCTCCAGTGTCTTTGGCAAGTTATGCAATGCCTTTCTTANATCAGCAGTTATTTTGCATTTCTTGAGTTCATTCAATTGGCAATCTACCCAAAGAAACCTACATAATAAACATGTCAGTCTCAACAATACAAATATGAGATATAAAAATATAAGTAATATAACTTACATTCCATTAGCACCTTTGAGCAAGGTATCTTTGATCTCATCTCTGAGTTTATGTTGAAGAGTACAAAAGAATGTCTCATTTTGGAGCATAGTAGCCAGATGCAGTTCAATGTCTTTGTGAATGAATGATTCTCCCAGATTCATAATATGAGTGACTCTGGTCCTCAAGCAACCATCAATGTCAAGTTCATTGCGACTAGTGGCAAGCAGATGTATATGATACTTGTCAGATGAAACCAAGATTGTCAGCAAGGGAAATAGATGTCTCTGCCTTTCATGCTCCAAGCATTCATCAAGGGCATCAAGAACAATGTAAACTTGATCATAGATCATCAAAATATCCCAGAGAGTGTCTAGCATGCTTGGCAAACTAGGCTGCCTATGGCCACTGTCATGCATTGCATAGAATTTCTTCAGCAGAGAAGAAGCACCAGAGCTCTGAGATGAAAGCTGTCCAAGAAGAGACCCCAGCAAGCTTCGAAAGATTTGTTTGGATGGATCTTTGAAGTCAAAGTAGAAGAAAGCCACAGCACAAGATTTCTTGGGCTTGCAGTCTTGAAATAAAGCATTGATAATTGTTGAACTGTTGCCACCTTTCTCAGTGAACAACACTGATAGCATTTAAGAATGACTTACCACAAAACACTCTTTCCACTGCCAGCTAAAACCAGAATATTAGATCCAATGCAAGAAATGAGATAGGAAACATACGAATGCCATGCAGCCATATGGAGGAATGGTCTTCTTGCATCCAAGCAGCAAACTGCAAGTCATGTAAGATCCACTGTCCAGTTTGCTCCTCATAAAGCTTTTCCTGTGCTGCATTGTGATTGACCCATGGATCAGGAGCAGCAAGCCAATCATAGCATTTGTCAAGTTCTGCATCCACTGAAAATTGCAACAGATTAAATCAGAGAAATGGAAATAAAGTTTTGAGCCATACACACCTTGGCCCTGCTCTATTTTGCTGACCTTCTGAGATATTTCATGTGAGACAAGATGTGTCTCAGCTTGGACAGTCAGACTCTCTTCTCTGGTTAAGAGATCAAGCTTCTGTAGTGCATTAGTAATGCTGTCATCCTTCTGAAAGAGAGTCTGAGCAAACAGTTCTAGATCATCTGCTTGTAAGTTGTTGCACAAGTATCAATAAGACTGAGCAACATACTGAATTTTCCTTTCTTCACAATTTTCGTGACAAGTCCAATGATAAGAAGCAGGTGGGCCAGTACCTCCACAAGCCTCCCCTGCAAGCTCTTCGAGATAGGATTATTGATGTAGATGTGGCAGCGATCAAGAAAGTTGTGCATGCGCTCGAAGAGATCAACAATGATCTCATAACGGGAGTTGACGTCGCGAGCAGCCTGCAGCAAGGCATTAGATTCAGCAAGTCTTCGTAACAATAGAACGACAAGGCATACATTCACCAGTAGCTTCACAGCTAGGAACACAGCTTTCCCTGGTTCCCATGCCTATAACCCCGTTGCATTAGTGTCGCCCGAGAAGCAGAATATTTACGCACCGTCCCCACAGCTTCGCCCGCAACGCCTGCAACTATCCCGACGACGTCGAGCACTGGCTTCAAGGTCTTCCTTAACTTTTCGCCATGGCGACGATACTCCTTGAACTTCTTCTGCTCGTCGTCTATGACATCCAAGAGCGTGTCGACGGTGAGGATGTCTGCGAAATCGCGAGAGGCATCCGCGATGTTGATCTTCGAATCGGCTTCGTAGTGCTCGATCGCGGTCTTCCACATCTCCACGAACTGAGTATCGGCCATTTGGATAAGTTTCGAGGGTCGGATGGTACGCGATGAGGGTTTGTTGTATGGAGATGAGACGATGGTAGGAGCTGAAGAGAAGAAGCCAGCCGCGAAGCCTGTCATCGACCACGTGCTGAGAAGGCAGCTCGAGGGAAAAGGTACACTCTCAATGACTGAACGCAAAACAGGTACACGCCAAGTAAGAAAGACCTAGCGTATGTGTCCGGTATTGATGAGGCTCGAGCAATAACACGAACAATCGAGGCCCAGTGACAGTCCGACGTGTCTGCGAGCAAGCTGCTGAGGATGACGGCTGCGGCTCAATTTGCTGCTGACCGTGCTTGTGCTTGTGGGAAATATAGAAAGTCCCGAGAACGTTGGAATCCGGTGTTCGTAATACAATTGAATCGCAGCTTCAGGGATGTAGTAGCGGGAGGAGGACTGCGTACCAGTATCCTGATCCGCTTCGGCCATTGAACGTACCCTCCGTCGTCGTCTCCTGTTAGTCAAGCGGGCTCTGATCAGAGCCGACTTGATCGACACATCATGATTCTATGCGACCGTAGGCTTGGGTACTTATATTTGAACNTACAGGGTTCGCGCGCACCCGCCTTCTCCAGAACGGTCNNCTCCCTCCGTCGCTACCCACAATCTCATCCACGTATTGAGACCGCAAAGTCTTCCGTCTAATTCAGTGTCAATACGCATTATTCCGAAGGTTGGAGAATTAGACGGTCACAGGAATTGTTATGGCGTCAACTTTATTCAGAAGTGAGTTGTCCTCGACTTAACAAAAGCCCCATGCTGATGATGTCTTAGTATGGATCCCACTGATCCTATTCCCCGCACTTTCTAC
Source organism: Dentipellis fragilis (assembly GCA_004679275.1). NCBI lineage: Eukaryota > Fungi > Basidiomycota > Agaricomycetes > Russulales > Hericiaceae > Dentipellis > Dentipellis fragilis. The sequence continues at coordinate 7,968 of SEOQ01000648.1, forward strand.
CCTCGCATTTCGTCTTCTGATTGGCAACCTCATCAAGTCTGGAGGAGGGGTGCTTATTTCACAGAATTGTCCTCCTCATAGTGGCCCATTCAGCCTCTCTTACACCGGCGTTTGATAGCGTGGATAAGACGCTATGCACCCTAGTCACCTTCTTCCGCGCGGCCCTGCAGCCCGAGAATCTTCCCCTCGACATAGATTTCGCCTTGTCGATGGCGGCGCTCGTCGTTCTACCCAGCCTTGAAGCTGCGAGGCAGGGACGATCACTCCTTCTTGCCCTTCCAGCTGCAGTCGGCGTCTTGTACCAGCTCTTCGGAGCGGGCGTCATCATGCCGGCTTATTGGCTTCTATTCATCATCTCTGGCCAGCACCAAATATCCAGCGGACCGAAGGCGAAAATCACCCGTGCACATGCTATGGCAATCCTATTCTCGTTGTTTATCGGCTTCTACGTCCTGACCGGACTGATGTACGCGATGTACGACCCCATCGTCACCGCGATATGGCAGGCATTCCCGGTGTGGATGTCTGTCCTCCAGTCCCTTCATCTTCTCGTCATACGACCGTCAAAACATGCCGACTCCGGATACAATATCGTCAGATTCACCCTCATCCTCACCTTTGTCATTTCCGCCATCGGACACGTAGGTGTCGTTCAGCACCTGTGGGGTGACGTCGCAGCTCTCAAACACTACTACATCCCTCAAGTCTATCCATCCAGCCCCGACGTCACGACAATCGAGTCCGCTACGTTGCGGTTCCTCCAGTGGGATGCCGCGTTCTTCTTCGGATCCACAATTCTAGCCACTCTTTGGTTTGCGCAAAGTGCAAGCCAGGTCATCACGCTCTTGCTNTGGAACATCGTGGCATCTGTCGCGCTGGGTCCTGGCGCAGCCGTGTCCGGNGTGTTCCTTTGGCGGGAAGCCAAGCTGAATAGGCCGANCTCTGGCGAGAAGGATGCCAAGAAGATGCAGTGAATGGGAGAAGCTCGAGGANAGGAAAAGCATGCACCAGTCTCTGATAGTGTTACAAGGCTCATGCGTTTCATAGGCNNTTCNTNGNNNGNNNNGACNANNAANNNCNATCANNCTNNNTNNNNTNANTGCTTNANNANTNCTATNNNTNNNTNTNNTTNTTGNNNTNANTNTNNTNTTGTNCTNANNGTGNTTCNNNNGNNNNTNGNNNGAAGTNCACNAGGTTGTACAAAGCCTTTTGAGTGGTCTCAGTTGAGTGACGATCACATGACAACNCCTGCCCAAGACGCGTCGGGCTCGTTGTTCGCGTCGAGCTTGTTTAGCNTCNGCCGTCTTCCCTCTCCCTTTGTCTCTTCATCATGCCCGCCAAAACTGCCACCCGTCAAACTACTACGCGACAAACTATCAAGCGTGCTCCAGCCAAGGCGAAGTCTGATTCNGTTGACAAGCTCGCAGACANANTTGCATCCGGGCTGAATATCTCCAAAGGCAAGGGCAANCAGGATGTGCCGACACAAACACCAGAAGAGCAANGCNTACAAGCTATGCGCGAAATGAATGCGACTATGCAGNGCCTCACCAGTCTTGTGCAGTCGGGTTGGAAGGTTGGAATGCCACCAAGTGCGAAGGCGAAGGACGCGGCTGCTTTAGCGATCTCGGCACGAANCTCTCTTGCAAGACTGAGGGTNCTGAGTCCTGATGANTTGGATGTGGAAAGAGCAGCATCTAGCGTGGTCGGAAAGCTACTTGCATTGGAACTGGTGCGTTGTGTCGAGCNTCANATTTTGGACGTGGACTCANATCGCCTTCAGTTTCAGGAAGCTCTCGAGGTTTTGGCTGAAGTCCGAACACACCTTCTTGTNCTTTGTGGTCACAAGCCANNTGCTGCAGCCCTANCGANTGCATCTGGCACGACCTCTTCTAGACGCGCTCCNTCGAAACGTCTCACANTCGCGAATTATCTAGAACAACTCTCTNTGACACTNCCNAGTCCCAACNCTGTCGCACTAGNAACGGATCTATTGNCCATTATCTCGACATATCTCTCGCACGTTCTTACTGCGTTCTCATCACATATCATCGCATCCCCGACTGGTGATAGCNTCGCCACAGGGGACGCGCTCGCNCAATTCGCCATTGTTCTCCACGANTCTCCAACACTCATAGCATGGATACCTCAATTCTCTTCGCTTTCNTCAAGTCATCTTACCTCTGTACTAACACGAGCTTATACGGCGCTTANGAAGTCCTCAAGTCGAGCACAGAACTATCCCCATTATGTGTTCCGCATACGACATTACGCCCTTCTATGCCTCCTCTACACTAGCNCTTCTACTATTNAGTCTANCACATTTTGGGACCANCTTGTCAAGTTCNCTGTGGCCTTCGCCCGNGCAACGCCTGCCTTATGGTTGAACGGCCCTAAAAGCCGGCAGGAGGAANTGGAGGCAACGAACTTGGTGCTCTCTGTGTTCTCTGATATTCTCTCGCANGCNGAGAAACGAAGCGATGCAANNGCCTTTCTCAGTGGGAAGTCTTTCATCGCATTTTGCGATTATTGGTTGGGATTTGCCAANAAGGTNCGTGATAGCCTTGATCAATGTGNTCTATAAGGCTGANGCCTGGGNAGGCTGGGGACATNNTTCTGCTCGACCGGATTTCCAGCCTCATGCATAGNGTGCAACTTTCCCCATCNCCCTCTCCANCTGCTTCTNTGGGGCCGAGAGACAGAGAGNCTGCCAATCCACCTGNACCCGCGGATCCTTATTCAACACCNGTGCCGAGTAGACCAAGCTCGCCGAGCAAGGCTAAACAGCGCANNGTCGGCNACAAGTCTGGAAAGTTGACAGGTNCNACCTTGCAGATGGCNAAGNTATGCGCGTCATTCGTGCAAGTATGCACTTTNATTGAGACATTGGACAGCANACCTGGTAAGACACTCTTTCTNANGCGCATTAGATTGTGGCTGACATCGCTGNTCTATGNCAGTGTCCGAAGAAGACTANGTCAAGCGTATGCGGGATGCTGTATCGGCTGTCGGNCGTCTCCGTAGCCTGCTNCCTGAAATNCCGTCAGAGGCTGACGACGAACANGNGCGGGCACAAGGAAAGATGGAACGCGCCTTAGAGCGNNTACGNCGTGCAGCGCTCAAGGCTCTTGACAAGCCCTTAACTATCGACCGTTCATNCAAGTATCTGAAAGCTCTGCTCGCGGANATCGCAATCTCACTCAGTGAAGCANCNAAATTGGTGAGNTCCCCATGACANGGAATAAACACCTCGTCTGACGGTGTCCGTTGTTCTCCAGCGTCCCAATGTTGATTTCTATACTTCCGCACTGGATACATATTTCACTCTGGCACGAACTTCTCTTGTGCCCAGTGATCCTCGCACCCATGAAACCTCCTTCNGCTTCCTCTCCAGCGCNGCTATGATTCTCGGTTTGGAACTTACCACCTCCCATGAATACTCNGGCGACATCACTCGGCCAACAACCGTTGAAGAGGAGACGTTCGCCAACTANGTTCGCTGTCTCTCTGGTGCATTTCATAACCTTGCAGGCACGCTTTATCAGGCCGAAAAGCATGGGACTACCATTCGATTTTTACGACAAAGTTGCGTGCTGGGTAAGCTCGCGTTGCGCTTTGAAGAAGGTTATTCTCGAGCGCGCAAAGCGGACCCGAATACGCCGGAGTCTACGAANANGAAGAGAGAAGAAGCATGGAAGCAATTGGAGGAGCAGCTGACCCGACGATGGGAGCTCCTTGGAGTCTGCTATTCGAAGATAGCTGATCGGAAGGTAAGCACAATGTTATGCTCTTTTCGAAGTTGTGCTCANTACTTTCTTGCAGCTTGCCTGCGATGCCTTCGTTGAATCCGTTGCATCTTATGTTTTCCCGACTTCATTTGTGCAGGCGATCAAGACGACAGGCCCGGGCACCATCTTCGACGCGTCCCCACCACTGAAGCAAATTGGGATCATGATCGACCGCATAACGTACATGGCGAGCTGCGAGCTGCTTCGAGACCCCANTGAAGTATCTCTCAAGCGTAGATTCGATAAGTTNCCAGTGAGAGTNGAAGATGGCCAAGTGGATAGCCAGANGTACGTNCTAGGCGCTGTGCTTGAGCGACAAATGGAAAGTCTGGAGGGNAGTCGCTGGAGAGATGGCGTTAGATCCGTTATCTCGGGTCTTCTGTCTGATCTGCTGTCTTTGTACGATGCAGATTCGTGGCCTATCCGGAGAGCAGCGACTATGCTCCGTTGCCTNGAGTTCTCGTACTATCAAAACCAAGATNTTACGAATCCNATCGCAGACCTGCCTATGGAGACGCATGAGTTCGGNGAGCANATCGAGCTACTGCTNAGTGCTGAGGTGCGANTCCTGANCATGNGTACATATGGGATGCACTGACCTATTCTACTTTGTAGAACCTCGGCCACGACACAAGTCTGGCGTCCCTNCGTTCACCATACCAAGCTGCAGCCCANTTGTGGCTGGCGTTGCATTGCCACCGCATCCAGGATGCTCGCCAATCGCAACTGGTCATCAAGCACGTCCAGGACGCATGTCATCTCTTACGACCCTTATTTGCGCGTTCGGAGCCTGAGAAAGTAGTGAAGTCGTCCAAACAGACGGCCACTATTCGCAGAGGCCAGACTAGGGCTGTTGCTAGCCGCACCACTGCTGCTTCGGCCCGTGCAAAGGCTGCCAAAAGCCAAGCGGCGAAAGTGCCAGTGACACCGAAACAGCCTAGAGGTCGGTCGTCCAAGTCAAGCATGGCAGGCTGTGTTCTGACCCACTAATTGTTCTGGGACTAGACATGGAGAAGGTTCAATGTCCTCCAAATCAGACTTCTATCCTCGGGGACGTGGCTGTCGCTTACGAAAGTTTCGTGAAGCTTGCAGATTTAATTCGTGCGCTCCACCTTTGCTGTCCTGATGAGACGCTGACTAAATAAATCGCAGGAATGAATATTCACTTGCTTGGATTGCTGGGCCATGTACTAGGAAAAGTCCAGCTGCTTCGAATTTTGAGGAGGCTATGCGAGCAGTACCGACCGCGGGCTGAAGATGGTGAGTATCTTGAGTATACGAGAAGATCGAACTTACGTGATCTAATGATATTGCCTAGACTACACCAAGGCTTCGATAGATCTTGCGCATGAATATGTGAAGCTCGGCAAGACTGAGAAAGCCGGCAGCATCTACAGCCATGTCCTGGCCTCGATTAGGAGCGGGTCCACCTCTGATGAAGTCAGGGCACTCTACTTCCTGCGGTACGCTGAGTCCTTGTCGCTGGTAGAAGACGTATCCAATAGGTAAGTACAAACATCTGTACCATACGTCGTCGTACTAAGTATGGCCATAGTTCTAGCATCTATTGCGAAGCATTGTCACTGTCAGAGTCGCTAGACAGTGACGAGAAACATATGACTACTGTAGACAAGGTCAGGGTGCGAGTGGCCCGTCTCGAACGATCTGCGCTAGCATCAAACGCCTATGCAACGATTCAACTCTCGAAGGTAGGTAGTTATCAGCTTGGTAACCAACTTCCAAACTCATATATCTGCAGGATGATCCAACCGCTGCGCTTACGGGCTTTCTCCAATCGCTTCGTCTCTGGAATAGAGCAATGAGTAGCCTCGAACGCCTCCGACCACCATCCACCTCCGCGCCGAGCTCCACAGACTCTTCCAATCCCTTTGATGTCACGGACTTGAAAGATGCTCTTCCGTCAACTAGCAGTCGCACTGGCAGCCAGTCACCTGAAGGAACGAAATTGATTCGGCCCCAGCCTGCTTTGAATGGTCTCGAATGGCGCATCGCAGACGGTCTTCTCACGACGCTTTTCTGCCTCACACATATTTACGGATCCCGCGGCTCGGTCAGGGAGGCGGAGTATTTCGCTGACCAGGCGCACGAGCTCGCTACGTCTCTGAATGCGCCAATCATGATATGTCGAGCTTTGGCTCGGACAGGCGAGCTCCAGCTTCAACTTGGCGAGTTCGAGAAGGGCTATCAGACCCTTGTGGCTGCAACGGAGTCGTTGAAAGACGTGCCGGGTCCCGATGCTGCTGATATTCGCCGGCTACATGCGGAGTATAATCGCTTGAATGAGAAGGATAGTGATGCAAGGCAGTTGTATGCGGAAGCCGCGGCTATTTTGGACGAGCTCAACAACATGTTCTCGACCATGGATGGATATGGTATTCGGTATGTGCTCCCTATCTTCGCTGGGATAGAATTTGACGAAATGTACTAGGAGGTCAACTGTCGTGCCCAAAGACGTTGTTCGGGCAAAAGCAGGGGCTGAAGCTCTGGTGCCGAGCCTCGTCTCTTCCGTCTTACGACAACATAGTGAGTGTGATTTCGAGTTTTTCTGTGATGAGTCTTAACACGATTTCAGTTTGGCTGCTGCGAGATGAAGTCGGGGAGGAATACCAGGCACTGTTGGATAAATTCTTGGCTTTACCACCATCTGTCGAAACCAAGGTAGACCTCACCGTATAGTTTGTCTTGCCTAAAACCACTGACCACCGATCATACTCAGGCTGATGAACACACGCTGGTTGGAAAGTTGACCCTCCATGACGTTTATGATTGCTTCAAAGAGGACATGTTCCTCAGCAGTATCACGGAGTCTGGTAAGATCCAATACAATTGCCCTCTTAAGTGTGCCTGATCTTGCACAATGTAGCTATCGCCTTACCGATGGGCATGTCCGGTAATAAATCCATCCTTGCATCCTCATCCGCCCAAGATACTCCTTGAGACTCTTCAGGATGCGGAATCACCGACTGCCCATGGGGGGGGGGGGGCTCTCTATGGGCAGTCGGTGATATGAGACTTGGAGATACACTTGAGGCACATAGCATGCGCACCTTCTGCAGCCTTCTTGGAATGAACCTCCTGCGCCTCCATCAGCAACGTCCTCTCTTTCCGTGCTTTCTCCCTTCTTCGCTCTTCCTCACGCTCTTCATCCTCACGTTCTTCCTTCTCCTGCTGGAGCAACTTGGCCTTATCCTTCTCTGCGTTGGCACCCCGGGAAGCGAGCTTTGCTAGCTTCGCAGAACGACGCTGGGCGACGGGAACATATGGCTCATACTCATCGTCTTCTCCGTCGAGCTTGTAGGTGGGGGATGGAGAACGTTGTATTCTGCGGCGCTTTGGGGCGGACTCTGGGGCGGACATGAGGGTCGAGGACAAGGAGCGCGTGCCAGTGGCGCGATCGCCGGGCCGGAGATGAGATTAGATCCGGGACGCGTAGATATTCCCGCTACCCCTGTGGTAGTGGGTCTTGTCGGTCGTTTCTGTCCGGGCACTTTGGCGGTAGATTTGAAGATCTGTCGGTGGCAGTGCAATTCCCCCTATGTCTGACTCATCTGTATGACGAGTAACGTCACATTGACACCTACACTCCCTGCGCACCTCCTCCCTGCCCACTCCCTCCTCCGCAACCAACCGCGAAAGGTTCGTCTACGTTGATGGCCGCGTTTTTCTTTTTCGCCGTATGTAATCCGCAAAATCGACTCTTTCTGATCTCTGCATCTAGTAGTACTGTCTCCTCGCGTCATTTCGATTATCGTCTGAACCGTCCTATCTCGCTCACTCTGTCCTGACGTCTGGGGGCCGCTCACGATCGCCGGCATACGCAGGATCGTCACTGCAGCCGCCGATCCTACAAAGCTCGCGGTGAGCGTTGGCTTCGATGTCATTGAATCATACTGCCCATGGTTTCCTGCTGCACTCCTCCCTCAGCTCTGTGAGCAACAAACAAATGGATGAATATGGAGGCGCTTCGAGAACCGCGTGAAGTGGGCATTCCAGACAGTTGATGGGACTCGCGCAAACATTCCGGTTGACATGCCTCCCTCCGGTTCGCTCTTTGACATGAGCCTCGTGCTGATCTGGAGCAGACCATACCCGACGAGCCAACCTGGCGCTTGCAGGATAGTGTGCGTTTTACGGGCCTTCTCGCCATGCATGGTGTCGATTCTCTGGACGTGTCGTCCAGCGGTGCCGACCCGGCGCAGAAGATGGGGCCGCGCGTCCACCACATCCTGGAGGCGGACTATGCAAATGTCGTATTTGTGGAGTGCATGTTGCAGAAGAACCCCGGGCTCGTTTGCAACTTTGCGGAGGACCTCAGTGTCCAGAATGGATATCTATAACGCCCATAATATTCTCTGGTCTGTGAAGTACTCCCTGGTGCCTCACGGAAAGACAGCGATGCACATATGTAGTTACATCCCGGAATATACTTCACGATCAAATGTTGTAACAGTAGTAATCGTAACGGTCAACGCCGTCGAAATTGTGCAACTGTCGCGCAAGAACAATGAGGAGGGTAGCGGGATGTGCCACCTGCGCGCGGGTGGCCCTGGGGCTTATAGACTAAGTCACGGCAGTAACTGAGTGCACCATGGCCGAGCCGTTTGACCCCACCACTCACTCGCACCGTCGCTGTACGCTTCCCCGTACATCCCCTGCTCGCATCCTCTGACCTTCCTTCAGTCAA
>SEOQ01000649.1:0-16458 GCA_004679275.1 Dentipellis fragilis
CACCTACTCCCCGGGCAGACTGAACCTGTACCTTCCTTCGACCGAGCAATCTTCGCACACTCGGCGGGCGAGGAGTGGCGCGATAGCCCTGGCTTCAACACGTATTTCCTGCGCGCCGCCTTCCCGTCTATCGCCGTCGAGTCGCGTCAGGATTGGCAGGACCGCATCGCCGCAACATACAGTGCGCCGTCAACCGCGGCGCCGGGCAAGCGCACTGGGAAGAGCAAAGCATGGTGGTTCGATACTGTTATGCTCACCGACCGAAGCGCAGCGCATCGCGGCGAGGAATGCGGTCCCCGCACCCAGCGCACCGCGTCAGAGGCTATGCTGGTCGTCAACCGCACACTTGGCAAGGCGTGGTGGGAGCCAGTTCGGCGCGCGGTGCTTCGTTTTGCTGGCGTCCCGCAGTCTACGATCGCTCTGGGTCTACCGGCGCCTGCGTCTGAACTTGATCCTGAACATGCGATGTTTGGGAAAGGCCTGCAGATGAATGACCATAAATGGGCGGAACTCGAGGGTTGGAGCGGGCAGATCGTTGTCACCTATATTAACAGGCAAGGCGTCCGGCGGCATCTCGTCGAGGAGGATCATGATAGACTGGTTGCGTCACTTGAGGAGCTCTGTTCGAGAAGGGGCTGGGAGCTGAACGTGGTGAAGGCAGAACGCTTGAGCAAAGAGGAGCAGTTGGCCGTTGTGTCAAGAACAACAGTGCGTTCATTTATTCCAGTTGTCTGGTACACATTGAGCTGACCGTGGCTCGTTGGCTTGTGTGTGCAGTTCCTTGTTGGCGTACATGGAAACGGCTTGACGCATCTCGTTATGATGCCCGTCACTCCGATAACCACCATCATCGAGCTCTTCTATCCCACCGGCTTCGCGCACGATTATGAATGGACGTCTCGGCAGCTGGGGATCAAGCACTATGCGGTGTGGAATGATACGTGAGTAGCCCTTCGGATGATGTGCGAGCACGCAGCTCAACTCCAATGCCTCAGATCCATGACATATCCGGATCCCAAGATCATCTTCCCTTCGTATCCTGAGGGCTTCCAAGGCACACAAATACCAGTCTATGGGCCCCACGTAGCCAAGATCATCGAGGAGCGTGCTGACTCCTACAAGTCATAACCCCCACTACGCACCGCCTACGCCTCCACCCCCTACTCTCTCGATCTATCCCATTTTCTAGACACACCAGATCTATCCACGCTCGCTATCTTCTCACCCTACCCTCCACCCCCATACCTCACACCATGGATATCCATCCATGTAGTACCCTTCAACGCGACATCCGGCATGGGCCGTTGGACCTGTGTACGCTGTTACTTGTGTACCCCTACTATAATCTGCGCGCCGCCGTGGACGTCTTGACACTGTAATCTAGCTCAAGAGCGCGTCGAGCGTCAAGCCCCTTGTTTTTCAATGTCTGTGGGTGAGTGAACCCGGGCTTGGGCTTCGTGATATGATGTATATGCCTGTTGTGCACTGTGCACTGTGCGTTGTGTTGTGCATGGTGCATTCTGTGTCCTTTTCCCTCTTCCCTTGTTCTTTCGTAGGGCTCGCCAGCGGTTGCTATTGCGAGGATGGGTTTGTGCTCCGCGTTCTGTGTTTCGTGTTCAAGGATATTTGGTATTTATTGGGTATAGGTATAGGTATATACGACGTACTTATCGGTCTGCTTCGATCTATGGGTCTTGTGGTAAATTGCTGTAGTTTAGACTGTGATCGCCATTCGAGTACTATGGAAATGTGATTAACTCGTTTATCTGCGGCTGCTTGCGCGTGTGGGTTCTTCAATTAATTGCGTAAAGCTTTACGCAGCCACCAACGGGCGAAGGTGACTTGGGGTTCTGGCTCGGGGGAGCAAAATGATCCGCATCTGACTCAAACCCAGGGGGTTGTATATCATTAGCGAGCGCTTTTCATTGGCTGGTTGATCGTTGAGTCAACAACCAGTCAGGGACATCGCTAGAGACCTATTCTTCCGACTGAGCCAGATGGGAGCTTGAAAATAATAAATGTAACCTGTAGTACCGATGCTACAGCCATTTCATCGCCCACTTCATTGGAAGGATCACGGAAACCATCTCAGGCGTGTCTCTCCAACTGACATACGTTCGTTCCATTGCGAACAGAGTGTGCTGTCCGCGAACATGGGGGCAATATATATTGAATGATGAGAAATGATAATGTACAAGACAAATGACTGAGTGGGGATGATGGCTACAAGATGCGAATGATAATACACGAGCTCTGGCAGCAAGGTGAGTGGGGAGGTTGCTCCCTTCCTCTCTATACGTACACGATTAGTTGATTAGGCGTCGACCGGGGAAATATTAGTGCGAATGCTTGTGCTTCTCCACAAGCTCTTGCGACTCGATCACATACTGCTTGGACGTGTCGCGGTCAAACCTGCAAACAACCCCGTTAGTCCGATATTTTCCATTGCGAGACGTTGTACCCTTCACATGCATGTTTGGCTCGCGGAGCGCAAAGGGGTTGATGTCGTCTGATTTTAGGTTGGCGAGACTGTGATTGACGAAGCGGTGCGTCGACTCGTCGGAGCGCACGGCGTAGATGACGTCCAGCATGGTGGCGTCCGCCCGGAGCCTCCAGTAGTCCTTTGCAATCTCAGGTGCGGGATGGGTGACCCTGTAGAGCGTGAGTTTCGTCGAAAGGCTGGGGTCGGGAAAGACTGCGTACCATTCTGGGAGCCTGCCCGCCTCCATCTCTTGAATGCACCGAGTGTACGTCAGAACGGCCTCCTCTTCTAGATGTCCCACAAAGCGGTGGCACGTCTTGGGAGATAGGATGTATGAAAAGACTAGCAAGGTGCATGAGTACATGAGTCGAAACGAAAAAGGGAGGAAGAAACATACAGAATGCATTGTAGAAAACACCCTGAGCTCCGAGGATGAGTGCCCGGAAGAATATACCGGGGTTACGAAGAGTCATGAATGTCCTGCAAGAAAGTCAGCGATTAATCGGGACCGAGCTGGAAAGTAAAGCTCTTACATCAAGTGCATCCTCTCGTTTTCGGCTTCTTCGAGGAGCGTGTGGATCCAACCAGAATCACGTCTCTGCAGGACAGTGAGCATGATATACTGCATCGAGAACAGGACTATACGAACCATTAGCCGCAGGCTCTTGAGGTGTCGAAGAGTAGCAGCGACCATGCCGGGTACGGCGGCAATTGATTCGAGGAAAAGGACACGCTGTATTTCATCATGAGTATAGATGAAGCAAAACCATTACCCGATGCGCGTACATTGAGCCAATCATGTTCGTTCATAATGTGACCGCCCCTGCGGAGTTCTTCCAAACTCAAGTTCTTTTCCGGAGGAATAGGTTTGTGTTTGTAGCCCGAGACTAAGTCGAAGCCCCATCTACAAATATCATGAGATCTCACAGCTGGGGATCGTGCCACAGTCGCACGACGTACCTCAGGATATGGATGAACGCAACTGCGAGCTTGTCCGAGACTGTCTTAGCCTCACGATGAAGCACCTGCAACAAAATTTAGGAGAACTCATGACAATCGGAGCAGAACACGCACTTCGACGGATTTCAATTCCTCAGGTGAGTATACAGGATGGAAGAGGACCCAGTCCCCAGTAACCTCCGGTTCTGGCTTGTACACGATTTCGGAGGTGCGCGATTGGTCCTCTATTCAAACGAGGGGTGTTCGGTTGCAAGCACACCAACAGAGAAGGGATAGGATGAACGCACTATAATGGGGTCCTTCTGTCCCAGGAAATGCCTGCTGGTCAGATTTCTTGGTCGTAAGGTTGTCGCGTCGTGGTATGCTCGTGGTAATGGATCAGCGAGCAGAAACAATGAGTGGTGCGGCAGCAGAGACTGCTCCTCTGCGAAGACCAGCACGGCAAGCGACGAGGAGTAGCATAGTAGAAGACTACCTGGTGCAATAGGGAAAGAGAAAAGGATATGCGAACCTCACCCGTGCTAAGGTAGTCCTTTTATACGGATTACAGCGCAAGTCATGATCACTAGCCAATCCGTGACCACCCGACAGCTGCGCCCGTAAGTGCGTGTCCGGCCGAACTGCGAGGAATGCTGCGAAAAGACCATAAAAAATCCATTTGAGACGTAAAAAGTGTTGAAATCGACTGCCTTGCCCTCGACCGACGTCGATAGCCTCAACGTCAGTAACGGGAGGAAGGATGGCGACGAATATGGCGCCATAGGGAGCACTGCCACATCTCGTGACACTTCACGTGACTGGGTTGGTAAAAACACCAGTCTGACACAGTATTCGGCAAGCCTGGAGAAGACCAGCCCTGCTAACCCGGCTCCTCTCGGGTGCTAGAAGGCTGAACGTTGAACTCGGGAGCGACGTATTAGAGTACAACCACGAAGTCAATCATGCGACTTGAGGAGCGGCCAATAGCAAGGCACGCATTTGGTGAACCTGTAGAACCGCTGCAGTCACTTGAACCAGTTGATCAAGTTCCTTCGTTCCTAGCAAGAATAAAAGCATGGTGATCGCATTAGACTGGCCGAAGGCCTAGCACGTTTAACACGAAGTGTATACGTATATATCATCGCACGTAGCTCATCGTAGACCCCTAGCTCCCAACGACCCAAAAAAGTATTCTAACACTACTTACCAGCAAGTACACGGCCCGCACCCAGTGTGCAGCCATTTAGTATACACTGAGAGAGCAATTATACAAGCATGCCGCTAGAGATTAAACAAAAGAATCGAATCAGCTCTGCCCAGTCAACCACACAAGCCGAGGAAAGGGAAGGAAAGAAGGGAGCAGAGGGACTCACGCAATACCCGCCGCCTGCATCGTCGAAATGAAGCCACACAGCATTGCGGAGACACCGAGCTTCGCGATGGACTTGGCACGCGAGGGTGCAAGGGGCGCCGAGCACACCGATCTGGATGCCCAGCGAACCAAGGTTGGCGAAACCGCAGAGCGCGTAAGAGGCGATAGTGAAGCCACGAGTGGAGAGAGCTTCGGGCGACGCCTGCAGGGCTTCCAGGGCTTCAGGAATAGTCAGTGATTGTGAAAGGCGATGGTATGAGAGAAATCTTACAGAGGTAAGCGGCAAACTCGTTCTCGACCAACTTGGTGGCGAGCAACTCGGAAACGCGAAGGATCTCAGCGCGAGGGACGCCAAGGAAGAACGCGATGGGATAGAAGATGTAGCGAAGGATTAACTGGAGGGTGAGGTGATGGAAACCGAAACCGCGACCGATCCAGGTGAGCAGGCCGTTGATCGTGGCCACGAGCGACAGAATGGTCAAGACATTGCAACTGGCACTTTGTGAGCTCTCGAAATGATATCATGGCTATGAAGTGACATACAGAATCTGTCCAGCGACAATGACACCAAAGACGGCGCCTTGCGAGAAGGCATGAAGCGCGTTGGCAGGAGGGTTTTTGTCTTCGCCACGGTCGATGACGACGCGGCCGCGGGTAACGGGCGTCATCTGTCTCAGGAAGGCGCATCTTGCTGATTGCGATGGACGCAGGGATACTCATTACAGAAGCTGTAATGAGGTTCTGCGCGGGGACGCCGAGGGCGATGTACGCAGTGAGCACGGAGCCGGCAATGGTGGAGAAACCTTGAATGGCGTATATCAAACCGAGGCGTAATGAAGCACTCGAAAAGTTTCATACCGGATGTCATCGTAAGGTGAAGCTCCGAGTCCGTCATATAATCGACAAAAGGCTTGACAAGGCAGGCAGACTCGCCCTGCCCGATGAAGGGAGAGGCAGCCGCCACAACTGCCTCTGCACCAGAGACATTCATGGTCTTGAAGAAGAACCAGGCACTTTGAAAAAGGGTGTTGTTAATAGATGCGGGGTTGAACCCATGCAAAGTGTTTCGTACAAGTTCCTGATGATCCATTGCATCACTCCCAGCTAGAATACCCGTCAATATGTCGTATTCGACGAATACTGCTAAAGACTTACGTAGTACATCATTTGCACGAATGCGATGAAGAAGATGATGACCGAGAGCTACAGCAGATGCTCGTCAAAATGCTTCCCAGATGAATGCCAGTGAAAACGCCGTACTGTGTTCACAAAGAACCAGTGCTTGTTAATGGTATCCTGATCGAAGAAGAACGCTGCACCGACGTAGCCCTGCTCCAAGAAATCCGAAGCGAGCGTGGCAATCCACTTGAAGATGCTGAAACCAGCACCGGTCTTCAGCACGAACAAGGCAATCACCTGCTGGAAAAACAAGCCAACGATGACCGTTCGCCTTATGCGAGGTTCAGATAGGTTCTTAAACGATGTTTCAAATACTACGTACCACTCGATTTTGGACCGGTTGCGAGATGAAACCCAGAAACCGAACTGGAAGACAAGCAGTCCAAGAACGGAAATTGCACGATCACCGTAGTTGGTGCCCTAATCGCAGAGTGCATTAGTAACACGAAGTTGCGATGATAAATGAGGACGTACATTAGTGGGCTTAAAGCCGAACGCCGACCCAAAGATGATGGCAAGAAGCGCGAGCCAGCCCATGGTGAGCCGCACGTAGTACGGGAGGGCAAAGAATGGCTTCTGCACGAGAGGCATCCAGATCGCCGCGACAGGGTGCGAGACGACGCGGTTGGGGATGAAACGGAACGCAATGACGAGGAGGAAGAACCACGCCCAGACAGTCTGGACGATCCAGCGATGCCGAGTCGCAGGGAGGATGGTGGAAGAGATCCACCAGCCCAGGATCAGCGCCGCCGTGCCTAAGAGCAGTAGAATGCGGATTTTGTCGTGATGACGCGCATGCCATGAATCCGGCTCTTCCTCCGCAGGCGCAAACGTGGTCTGCTCCTGCACCGTGTGGTCGGCCTTCTCCTTGTCCTCCGGGAAGGATGCGGTGGACCGCGAACGCTTTTTCTCGAGGCCCGTGTCACTGGTGCCGACATCTTGCGCCGTCGGGAGCGACTCGAGTGTGGGGAGTGCGGAGCTCATCGTGAGTGTCGGTATGGCCTAGGGAGGGGAGGAGCCCAAGCGCGAAGCGAGCAAGTCGGCGAGGAGGGCCTGCAAAGCACGACGGAGCGAACAGCGCTGAAGGGAAGGGGCAATCTTCATTGATGCATATATAAATCCCCGAACTATGGTGGTGGAGTTCCACCCGGTGCGCGACCATGCGGTTCATCAAAATATCGTACTCTACAGCGCGCCAGATAAGTCCTCTCGGTTCCTGAAACAGATAATCATATCCTTCGTATACTCACCGTCACCCCGCACTCCATACCTCTCCCGTCTCTACCGCACGCTGACATTCTGGATCTCAAGAGTATCGAGTTTTTCCATTAGCGAAGCTCGGGCACACAGAGAGCTGGCGAGGCGCGGCGGAGACAAAACACGTCGCGTGAATAGGTGTCGCGTGCTTACAGAATCGTTATCGGGGGCCTTTAGGGCCGGCTCCTTCCCCACCACCAAATCGGGATCTGCTGACAGCAAATCTCGGCCAGAACAGAGAGCGCGCGCACCATGCAAGTCCGGGGTTTGATGCAGAGTCTTTCTGCAGCTGGAACCATGCTTCAACGGAGGATGGCTGTCAGCGTGCGAGAATCGTCGTCGAGCGCCTGACCGGACCAGTCGGTTGCGGGCTGTTGAACTTCTAAATGGACTGTATTCTTCCGCACGCCGGTCTTGCAAACGTTCAAAGCGTAAATACCGGAGCCTCCTACAGCAAGGAATGTCGGTCTCGCTTAGCCAAAAGGTGGTCAGCATCAGTGGCAGTGGAATGGCCGTTTACATACCCACGATAAGCAACCGTTTCAGATACGAGACAGAGAGCGTTATTGGCAGATAAGTTCATGTTGTCCATGACCGCGCGTCGTCTGCTTGCCGAGAGCGCAACGAACGTACTGACACGCCGACGCCGGCGACGTTGCCAATTGGGTCGGCGGCGACCTTGGCATGCTGCTAAATCTGTGGACACGCAGTGTAAGCCATGTGGGTATACGTGTGCCTTACCTACCTCTAGCTTGAATGAAGTCAACAGCGGGTGTAGGACTGGCCCGACAGGGGACATCTCAGTTGACCATGATGCCAGGGAGAAGGTTGTCTGATCGCTGACGTCTGTACTGGATGCACACTTCAAGTAGCGTGACAACATTAACATTCATAAATGGTGGGAGGACTGCAACAAAAAAATCAACATTTGGCAAAATGAAGTTCGAGAAGAGCCAGTGGAGCCGCACGATACGTCTAGATCTGGGTGTATGCGTGCGTTCACGGTATCTCACGTAGCAAACGCAGTCCCTGAAGAGTTGAAGGATGCTTGGCACTGTGTCCCTGATCTCAGACTGCCGCAGCTGATAAGTCTTCGTCGCGTGGTACCTACGCCTGCGCAAGGTACGCGATGATAGCCCCATTCAATGATGTGCTGCACGTATCTACAGCCCCTGTCGGCGCCTCTTGCAGTATAAAAAGTGTCAGGAAACTCGAGAAGCCTTCAAGTCTCAGCAGACTCTTAAACCCTAGATATATGCGCATAAAGTGACATATTTAAGACAACAGCGGGAGAAACGCACCTCCAGACGCCGTCTGCGGTTTTCTTGGAGCGAGATACAATCAATGGTACATGGGATACATTGGTGTGTGTACGTGCTGTCGCAAGGTGTCGTCGATGCAAGACTGTGGCGGCTACATGCTTGGGTATGATATTTACCTTCCAGTAGTAGATTGCCGAGAGCCTGCATTGGCATTGGGCTGAGCATTCAGCGCTACGCTCTCTCGCCGGAGCTCTTGGATCACAGCCTAGTATAAGATGATCAGCGTTAATCCCGTAGAACGAGGCGCGGGTTAGGAGCGAGGTACAAACCGCAAGAGCTTCCGGGTTGACGCCGCTCTCAATCATGCCCACGCATGTCGCAAGGGTCTCTTTGTCCAGCTGCGTGTTCAACAGCTGGGATATTTCATACAAGACTGGGCACGTCAGACCTATTCAGTAACGTCTATAGCACAGAACCACCTACTGTCCAATGTCTGCTGAGCGGACGAGATGCGGTCCGATTCTCGCCTCGAGGACATGTTTCTTTATCTATAAAAATAGGACAAAAAACTCAGTATTTACCGCAAGTTCATGGGAGGCGAAAGGAGGGAGAGACAAACCGGTACGGGCGGGAGCGGGGATAGTTCAAGGGACCCGGTGGCGTCTGGAATTTGGGAATGACTCGAGTGCTGTCTGTAATGGCGTGACCTGCAGTAAACAGACGCGTCGCGGAACCGAGCGCGTTTTCGCGACAGTCACGTGCGTGTATTATATTCTGAAATCTTGCACTCTTTTTAAGTCCTACTGGCAATTTCGACGCTTTCAACCCGGGGAGATGTGGAGGGGGGAAAGGGGAATAACGGTCGCAGAAGGTCTCATTGTTCCTACACGCCACGATACTTATAAGTCATTGGTCCTTGATGCGCGTTCACTACACGCAACTCCCGGACAGTTGGAAAGTTGGGACACCGCATCCTTCCAAAAGCAAACCTCAACCGGTACCGATTCTGTAACCCATCCATTCTCCGTTCCTAATATAGCGACAATATAATCGAACAAACTAGCGCGACACGAAAACAAACAGCATTACCAGCGATACGGATCCAAATACACATAACAGTCAGTCCATCAGTCCGCCGACACTACGCATGACCAGACGATCCACAGTGACTCTGCGGCTACACCTTGAGCGTCTTGATCGACTTACCCATAACCACGGCAAGCCACTCGCCCGCAGGCGTCGAGTGGCCCGTGTTCATCGTCATCGGCGCGATCTGTGGCGACCACGCGAGGTTGGTGATCTCGCTCTGCGCGGAGTACGCCATAATGGGGTCGCTGATAGTGCGCTTCTTGCCGTCGGCGGGGCGTGGCGAGCTGAGGCGCGAGGTGGCGTTGCGCGGTGACGAGGCGGGCGGTTGGGAGTGTGGCGCGAGGTCCCAGATAAGGAGTTGGCAGTCGTCACCTGCGTAGGCGCTGTGAGAATCCTAGTGTGGGACATGCAGAAATATATGCTTACCTGCAGTTGCTAGCAGCGGGTTCTCAGTGGAACTCCAGCTGGCGACGTTGACTGGTGCGCGGTGCGCTTTGAGCTCCATGACAGGCGCCCCAGGACTCCGCATGTCTAGAATCTGGACTTCAGAGCCGTCCATGTGAAAAGTCGACATGTAATTCGCATCGGACGGGTTGAATGCAATGCGCAAGAGAGGCGAGGTCGGGGGGCGGGATGCAGCAGTGGGTGTGGTGGGCGGATTTTTGGGTGCAGGTGTTTCGTAGAGGATGGTGGAGTGCTCGAGGCTGCGGAGGTCGAAGGCGCGCAGCGAGCCGTCCGCGCCGACGGACACGAATATGTCGGTGGATCCAGGGAGCCATGCGACGTCGTACACCTCGCGATCGTGCGCAATCAACTGCGTGATGGCGGTGGCGGAGTCTATGTTCCAAACGGTGCAGGTGGTATCTATTGAAGAGGTCACGATCAGGCTGGGAGCCTTCTCGTTCCATGAAAAGTTCGTCAGCGGCGCACCGCCTGACTGGCCGGACACTTTGGATTGCTGGAATAGGATATGAGACAAGAAAACGCGAGAGGGAACTGAGAACATACGCCGGACAGGGCGGACTTCAGGCTCAATCTATGCCCTCCCGCAGTCGGCTGCCGCCCAACGAACGACGAGATAGAAGGCGACGCATCGCTCGAGTACTCCCATATCCTGAGCGCGTCTCCTGTTGTCGCTAACAGCTCCGATGTCGCGGCCTTCTGCGCCCACGCATAACTATTAGCAGTCCCAGGCTGCCATTGCAAGGCCGTCGCCGGATATCCATGATGCGCCTCAACATGCGTCACGAAATCTGGGTAGTCGCCGTAATCATCTTCCACGAGGATGCGCTCATCCTGCAGGCCGACGACAGCTATTCGATTGCGATAGTCCTCGGTGAACGACGCGATGCCCAAGCGGAACGCAGATCGCGGCCGCAGCTGGCCCGGCGCGGGCGACTTGCACCAGTCGATGCCGTATACGGGCCCTGTGCAGCGCGTGAGCGTGCCGCGAGCACAGAACAGGAGAAAAAGAACGCACAGGGGGCTTCGTACTGAAGCACGGTGGTCTGTGTCATGGCGGGGCTGAGGGGCAGTGGGTATACAGGACGCGTTCCAGTCAGGAAGCCAGTCACGCACCTCGGTCTCGGTCCCTTTTCGGGGCCTGCGCCGCCCTGCGCCGGCCGTGCCTCTGCCAGTGGCGGCCCCGCGCCCATTGAGAACCGCTTGCGCGCCAGCCGCTGCAGGCTCCCAAACGCACCCCCGCCCTTGTCCTTGCGCGCTGCAGGCCCCATCGATGTAGTGCGCGCTGTCTAGGATGTATTGGCTTTCTCTCGGAACG
The DNA here is from genome assembly GCA_004679275.1 of Dentipellis fragilis. NCBI lineage: Eukaryota > Fungi > Basidiomycota > Agaricomycetes > Russulales > Hericiaceae > Dentipellis > Dentipellis fragilis. Next base: position 11,361 of record SEOQ01000649.1, read on the forward strand.
ATCGACCCTGTCTTCACTTCGCGCGTAATGCGATGCGCGCTGAGCACGCTGTCCGTGCTTCAGCTTCATCACGCGCCGGTCCTGTAGGACGAGCACCTCGGCGGTATGAGTGCGCCTTGCATGCGGCGCTCGATCGGCGGGCTTCTGTCCAACCCTTGCATGTTCATAATTCGGTGAGCCGCCCTTTCCGTAATCTGGCCTGAAGGAGAACGACTGTTATAGGTGCTACGCGATCGCCCTGTACAAAGCTCCGGCACAACTCTACGGACTATGGACTGCTCTCGTCAGAAAACTCCTGTCGTTCTCCACGGCATGCAGCTTCGCAGGTCTCGCCGTGGACCGCTCGCGCAACGTGCATCGATAGTTACGACACGAAAAGCGACCGCTATCGCGTCTCCCGAATCCCGCGCGCGCCATTGGCACATCGAGTCCCGCTGCGCACAGACTCTGAGAACGCACGAAGCCTGCGCAGAACAGGGCCTCGGCGGGGCCCTTCGCACGCAGACGCCCCCGCCCTCTACCCCGTTCTTCTGCGGTTCTCTTCTCTGCAGATAGCCTCAAACTTCCCGCGCACGAATCGCAGCGTACGAACCCATCGATGCACGCCGACGTCACCCCGAAGCACAAAAGCCGCCGCCGGTTCGTATCGGCCCCGTAGCACGCACCTTCGATGACGATAGCCCATCCGCGGCTGAAGCTTAAGGGCACCTCCTCCATTCCCCGCACTGGTGCAGCGTTCGGGCGCGGACGAGCAATATCCCATGCTTCGAATTCGTTCACAGCGGCCATCGATGCGTGTCTTCCAATGTCCATAGCAGATCTTCTGCGAAGGCACAGCAGGGCCTGGGACGCCTGCGAAGCACCGTCTGCGCGTCATCTGACGCCCTCGCCCGCCGCTGTGCCTTTCGCATGAGAGAACCACGTCCCATACAAGGGCGCCGGGGTGCGCTAGCTACTTCCTATCCCCGCTGAGGCGCACATTGCGCTGCAATTGGGGATGCATGGACGATCGTCGCAGGCCGCGGATAACAGGCGATCGCGTGACTGTCGAGGTTGGGGGGTGCTGTCATGAAGACACCGGGGCTTCTCGTCTAGGGATGTGTGTTCGCAGCGCGTTGACAGACGGTGGACTCGTGATTCAGGCGGGTGCATTTGATTAGGGTCTGGTACGACGCACGACCGCTTGGAGTGTGGATAGATGCTAATTCTGAACGCAGGACGCGCGGAACTTGTGCGACTACTGTAACAGATGATCACGGAGAGCTAGAGGCATGTCCTATTTTCTGTCAAGGAGGTGCAATCATGTGTGCAGGCGCCATGTCCGGTGAGACATCGGGGCGGGGTCGTATAGTGGTACGTATCCACCGTACTGATTCAGATCACGCCCCACTCCGAACCCCATTTGCGCGACGTTCGCCCTGCAGACACAACGTGGTTAGATCTACCCTGCAATACAGGATCGCCTTTGTCTCGGGATCTGAAACGCACGAAATGGGCTAAGAACAGTACTTATGCGAGCTTGAATCTAATCTTTGAGGGTTGTCCGTAGCACCCCGGCACGCTCCACGAGCGCCTTGCAGCTCACGTCATTTCATTCAGTGGCGAGTAGACCATCTCAGTTGACCGCCAAGCCATCCCAGGGTGAAATGAGTCCGAGTATGAGGATGAAGAAAGCACATTAGATTATATGCATCAGTCTCTAGGAATACAAGGGGTGCGAAACAGTCGTGACAAGGGTCATGCAACAAAAACGTAGAGAAAACGTGATGGTAAGGGGGTAGTAGGGTGTGCCATTATTAGTGATGCCAGCAGCCAAAAAAGAAACACAACAGCATGCTCGAGCCGAGCCAGTGAAGTACAACATCGCATCTCACACAGCGCCTTCCATCCATCCCGGCTAAGTAAGCGCACGCAGGCACACTCATGCAGCACCGACGCCGCCGGGTGCGTAGTGCTTCTCGCCGACCGCGCCCTCGTGCTCGTAGAGCGGGGGCAGGGGGTCGACCTTCATGCGGAAGATGTACTTCTTGATGTTGTGCGGCAGCGCCTTGAGCTGGTATGCGGCGTGTATGTGTGTCGGCACGGAAAACACCTGGTCGAGTTCTTCGAGGGAGAGCGACTTCGTCTCGGGGACGAACAGCAGGATGAGGACGAAACCAATCAAGTTCCAGCCGGCATACCAGCCGAACGCACCCTGGGGCTTGAATGCACCCAGCAGACGCGGGAAGGTGATCGCGACGACGAAGTTGCTGTGAGGTAACGCTGTCAGACGGCTGATTGCGGGTGCAGATGAACTGATGGAAACTCACAAGAACCAGAGCCAGGCGGTTGCGAGCGACATGCCGATGTCACGTACGTACAAGGGGAAGGCCTCGGCGGAGTAGGTGAATGGCACAGGGCCCTCACCGGGCGAGTAGGCAACACCGAAGAGGTAGATGCCGAGCGCGACGACGGCAAGACGTGCTTGACTGTCTGCAGGAATCCAGCTACAAAGTACATCAATATCGAATATGGTTTGAGTGTGACGAAAGACTTACAAGGCGAAACCAGTCATGAGCAAGAAGACGGCCATGAGAGGGAAAGTCGTGAGGAGCAAGTTGCGGCGACCGAAGGTATCGATGGTCCAAACAGCAGGGAACGCAAACGCCCAGTTAACAGCACCGAAACCCCACGAGGCAAGCAATGCCTGGATCTCGGTGAAGCTGGCCTGGGTGAAGATGGTGGACGAGTAGTACGCGATAACGTTGACACCGCAGAACTGCTGCAAGAACATGACGATGAGGGAGGCGAGGGTGGCGCGACGGTTACGGGGAACGGTGAATAGCTCGAAGAAGCGGTTGCGGTTTTGCGTGAGCTCGGCCTCAGCCTCGAGACAGACGTGGATGTCTGGATAAATCATTAGAATGCGACAGGGTGAATGACAAAGAAGGTAACATACAGTACAGATCACGAGCAGCCTGGAGGGGGCTTCGGCGCAGGCGGGCGAGGGAATCATAGGCCTTGTCGTAGCGACCCTTGCTCATCAACCAACGGGGCGATTCGGGGCAGAAGTACACTTGGGCCATGAGAGCGAACGCGGGGAGACCGGCGGAAGCCAGCATGAGACGCCAGTTAAGGCCAGTGATATGGGGCTTGTTGGGAACCTTGTAGAGAACGAGATCTGCAACATAACCCAACATGATACCGAAAGCCGTCCACATCTGCCACATCATGACGAGAGCGCCACGAATGGGTGCAGGGGCACACTCGGCGGCGTAGACGGGGACAGTTGCGGACTTGGGACCAATACCGAGGCCAAGGACGAATCGGGCGATGAACAGGTGAGGCCATGAGTTGGTGACACCTTGCCAGACACAAGTAAGAGCAGAAAGGGTGGCGCTGACGAAGATGGCGCCGCGACGACCGAAGTATCGGTTGAGCGGGTCAGTGAGCCAGCAGCCAATGAAGGCGCAGCATAGCTATACGGGGAGAAAGGGATCAGATGGTTGGAGTGAAGGGTATGGTGAATGGACTCACGTAGGGTGCACTGTTGACAAGACCAAGAAGCCATTGGTTGCGACCAATCGCCTGGTCGAGACCGAACTGGGGAGCGAAGAAGAGGTTGGCACCGTTGATAACTGACTCGTCCATCTAGAAAGGGAGTCAGCGTACTATTCAATGGGAAGAAGGAAGGGTACGCACTCCCTGGACACAGGCGGCGACGGAGCAAAGAATGACAAGATAGTACAGCATGGCAGGCTGGTCCCACCGGTTGGTGAGCTCGCGCCTGAGGATAGCCTTGTCATCCTCGGTAAGGAGAGATATGTTCTCGAAGTTGGTAGGGTCCTGGGCAACGAGGGCACCCTTCTTGAACTCCTCGACGAGATGTCCTAGATCGTGACTGATGGCGAACTCCTCGGCATCGGCGATGAGCTGCTCATGAGAGATACCAGCGAGAGGGTTTGCGAGCTTGATATTAAGGTTGGTGACATCGTCGATCTGCTGAACCTCTTGACGGGCGTCGAAGGACGCGGCCTTCTTCTCGATGGACGAGTTCTCCTTGATAGAGGGCGCCGACATTGTAGAGGAGGGACAGAGGAGAACGAGCGCTCAAAAAAGCGGGGAGCGGGGGCGCCCCTTATATGTGTTCTGTGGCCCGCCATGAGATGGTGCGTGGTTGATGTGGTCGGTCTGAGGCAAGAGTCCGTCTGCGCCAGTCTGTCGGGCATCGTGGAGCTCCAGTTCATACGCTCGGCTCTCTCTCTGCCCTGTTACTTCCTGTCCCCACGCCTCTGTGTCCTCTCGTAACCCCTTCTCCAGCTCGCCATTGTCCACAACATCCCCTCCTCATCCTCTGCGTCCCCTGCCTGTTCCGTCGCTCAATTCGTTTTGCCGCCCACCCTGCAACGATTCAGACTGCCGCTCACGGCCCGCGTGCCGCAACCGTGTCGACGACCTTCTCCACTTCCCACTGGCATCGTTCTGATCTGGCTGTGTTCCCCCCGCCAGGCACGTATGCGATCAATTGTGGAGCCCCCCAGTTCGCACCGTTTTGACTCTTTGCTTCGCCACTTCTCCCCACACCGTACCCCGCCCTGTGTCGTCAGTCCCGCCCCGCGCCCACCGCCAGCGTCTCTTATGCGCGCCTCGTGTGCGCGCTCACCGTCCGCAACCTGCCTCGGAGTCACGCCACCGCCATTCTTCCAGGCTGTCGTATCCCGCCTCTCGTCCGAGCCAGCACAATTTCGAGATCAGCGACTGACACAATTTCAAATTGCGCGCTGACCGGACCCGTCCCCGCACACTGTTCGGCCGCGCTCTGATCGAACTTCCATATGCTGCTGTCCACCACGGGCGCCAAACCCATCGAGCGCGCAAATTTTATCCGACATGCCCTACGACAGCCTGCAACCGCCAGGACGTCGAACTACAGCAGTCGTCTACTGCACAGTGTTGCCAAGCCCGCGTTTCGTGCGAGCAATGTTCCCCCTGGTAGGTGTTTGGAATGATGCTTGTCGTTCCATTTCTCGGAGTGGTGTCTTCGGAGTTCGCTTATCACCGWCTGCCCATAGAGAGGGCTTTTTTTTTTTTGGGAAAAAAAAAAAAAAAAGGGGGGGGG